>OX276369.1:15098344-15302301 GCA_946251885.1 Cosmia pyralina | reverse complement strand
CAGAGAGAAAACATGGCAGGTGCAGCATAAGGGATAGATAACTCGAAAAAGAATAAATACTAATAAATAAATACATATATACATACATATAAACAGAATAAACTTTGTCAAGAGAAATAACGATAGGTAGAGGAGAAAAAGAATCCAGCAAGAATCAGCGCTGAAGTGATTCTGCCAACTTTATACGAATATGTTCACGAGCCTTCATTTAACATTACATATTATTTTTTTAGGGCTCCTTACCCAAAGGGTAAAATGGGACCCTATTACTAAGACTCCGCTGTCCGTCCGTCTGTGACCAGGCTGTATCTCATGAACCGTGATAGTTAAACAGTTGAAATTTTCACAGATGATATATTTTTGTGCCGCTATAACAATAAATACTAAAAAAGAGAATAAAATAAATATTTAAGGGGGCTCCCATACAACAAACATGATTTTTTTGCCGTTTTTTAACCGACTTCAAAAAAGGAGGTTTCTCAATTCGACCGTATAAGTTTTTTTTATGTGTGTTCGCGGATAACTTGGTCGTTTATGAACCGATTTCGATGATTCTTTATTTGTTGGAAAGGAGATATCCCAAGGGTGGGGTACCATGATAAGAAAACCAGGATCTGATGATGGCATCACAGAGAAATCGAGGGGAACCTTCAAATTTTATAGGCACACCTATAGCGATTTGGGTATTTTTTATAGCAACTCGTTTATTTTCTCCCGGAAAGCACCATTTAGTGAAGTGGGACTGATGAGGAAGACCAGAGATGGCCATCGGAACTACTCAATAATACGTATTTCACGGGTTGCGATTCGATTATTGCTAAGCAATTTATGCTCGTCACAATACATATGTTGAAGTGGAGCTGATGGTGACTTCACCATCAGTTCCAGTTCTCCTGGTTCCTTACCGGGGAACTCCTCAACAATTAACGTCCTTGTATCGGGAAAAGCAATATTTTTTAAAAGGTGATGAGTAGTTGACATTAGGCTATTGTAACTTAGATAAATTACAGACTGACCCACTAAAAAGTGAAAAATAACTTTAATTTCGGAAGTCGGTGGCAAAAAACGAAAATACATTTAACTAGACACCGACTTCCGAAATTAAAGTTATTTTTCACTTTGTAGTGTTGTTTTTGGAAGTCGGTTTGTATTTTTTTGTAAAAAAGTTTTTTTTATAGATAATGATACAGAACCCATCGTGCGCGAGTCCTACTCGCACTTGGCCGGTTTTTTTAATACTTCAGTTTACGCACACTTATCAGAGCCGAAGGAAGCGATGGAGACGAAAGAATCGAATTTTAGAATTACTTGTATGAAATCCTATGAAACCTCGCACACCAAACTCGGTCTACAAGCATCCGGAATTTTCCCGGTCCGAGAAAAAACGTTCCCGGACAAGCCCGGATTCAATCAGTCTCTTAAGCAATCATTTCAATTGTTCCTTCATTGACTACGATCAGGGGCCATCCGATCCCGACTTTCCCCCGGAAGCAAACGGATCATGCTTTCGTTTTCGCCGGCCACCCGGTCCGTTACT
Organism: Cosmia pyralina; assembly: GCA_946251885.1. Classification (NCBI taxonomy): domain Eukaryota; kingdom Metazoa; phylum Arthropoda; class Insecta; order Lepidoptera; family Noctuidae; genus Cosmia; species Cosmia pyralina. Next base: position 15,300,764 of record OX276369.1, on the reverse strand, counting down.
TTTCGGCACAAGGGGTGGGGCCTTCAAGATTCTTTATTTGTCAAAACATGAGTACAATAGAAAATACGAGTATAATAATTGTGCATTTAAATAAATTACTAAAATAAAACTGAATAATAAATTGATAATCAGAATCAGAATCAGAATAACATTTATTTGCCTACTTTATGTATTACAAAGTGTCTCTGTGGCCGGTGGGCCGTACAGAGGTGACAAGGTCAATATTTTCTTCAAAACAAAAATAGTTTACTTATAATAATTGGTATATACATTTTTAATAATAATAATAACCCCACCGCCGTATCTCTACGTTGACGTCGTGGTGGGGCTTGCGCGCTCCGAACTCTGGGTCTGTGCCGGTGGAGTTTACTTTGCCAAAACAGGTCTAGGGTGAGGAGCCAGACCAAGAGAGATACGTGAACCCGCAGGGCAGCATGTGGCGAGCTGTTGGGCAGTAGCGACCCCATGGACCCTATTTCCCGCGAGAAGTCTTGTTCTTCACCTCTGGCTTGCCTTTATTGGCCAGCTGGAGTGAACACTGACGGGAACAGAGCTCCCACCTCATTCTTGCCTTTATTGGCCGGCTTGAGTGGAGATTCGCAAGAGTAAACGTGCTCGGAGGAAGGAAGTATTCCAGTAAGTGCTTGTAGGGATCTTGACCATCTTCCGGGCTCTGGGATTGTTCTGAGAGCCGTGGAATACCTCTCCACTCCTCAAGCACGTCAGGACATGTTGCCCCTTGTCGCTACGTCACTATGTGCTAGCGACCGTTTCCGGAGGCCCATTATTGAGTGTGCAAGTCACCCCCTGCCAATTTATCTATGTATATTAGATAACATTGGTCAGGCAGGGGACATAGTTCTTCCATAGTTCAAGGTACCCAATCCATGTAGCCACCCAAACCCATAGGCCATAGGTGTTTTGTTTCCATGTTCTGCAATAGTCCTGCACCAACCGGGGGTTGTCCTTGAGTGCACTTGCATAGTGCATACAGGGATAATCGTCGGCTGGTTCCTCCTCGTCATTTAAAATTGTCTAAGGGGCCTCTGCGAGTTGGCTTCGGCCCCTCGTACGCCTTCCAAAGGTCAGGGACCCCAGGGTCCCGAGATAAGCCAAAGACAAAAAAGAATAATAATAATAATAATGGACTCAGCAATCATTGTGCCGATAGTCGTATCAGCCAATGGCTTAATTGCCAAGAGCCTCAACCAACACCTAAGGAGGCTCTCGTTGGGAAGCTGGATCAAGGGCTTGATTCAGAAAGCAGTACTTCTGGACACGGCCCGCATTGTTAGGAGGTTCCTCTCTCTGGAGCCCTGACCGCCGGTAGCTTGGACCCTGTTCCCGATACGGGTGGGCTACTATTTTTTATATTTTTAAATGTTTTTTATATATTTTTTAAGAAATATTTAAAAATGTATTTTATAAGAACAAAAATGAATAAACGAAATAATAATGACTTTATTTCGGACAAAACAAAAACATCCATAATTGTGTTAGTGAGTACTTAAACTCCGGTTTATAATGATATGAGTGAAGCCAGAAAAAAAATCAAATGTAAATTAAAATGGTGTCAAGCAAATCAAAACCAAATTAAAATGGATATAATTGCTAAACACCACTCAAACAAAGATTTTTGTAAATTCTGGAAATCAACAAACAAATTAATTCATAAGCCGAGCCTTCCCGTGAGCGTCGAAGGTGTACATGACCAGGGTAGTATTGCGGATCTGTTTCGGCAGCATTTTAGAGTACAATCACCCCTAAACAGTGAGCCGCAGTTGCCTGTGCCCGGTTCTGGGACCGTCTGCTCCGCACGAAGCGTCTCGTTTACTGCGAAACAGATTTCTGCTACAATTAAGGACATGGTTAGAGGTAAATCGCCCGGGCATGATGGTCTCAGCATCGAGCACCTGCAGCATGCTGGGATCCACTTGCCACATGTCTTATGTATGTTTTTAAATTTATGTCTAGGCCATTCTTATTTACCTGAAAAATTAATGCGTACAATTGTTGTCCCGATCATTAAGAATAAAACGGGTGATTCATCTGTGCTTTCAAATTATAGACCTATTTCTTTAGCAACAATAATTGCTAAGGTGCTGGACAGTCTGCTTGTATGCCAGCTTGAGAAACATCTCAAGATAAATGATGCTCAATTCGGGTTTCAGCCTGGTTTATCAGAAGCTGCTATCCTTGGCCTTAAGCAGACTGTGCAGTACTATGTAGCAAGAAAGACACCAGTATTTGCGTGTTACTTAGATTTGTCAAAAGCATTTGACCTTGTATCATATAATGTGCTATGGGGTAAACTGCAACATGAAACGGATGTGCCCCGGGAAGTATTAAATTTGTTTAAATTTTGGTACACTAATCAACATAACCGTGTCAGGTGGGCAAACTCCTTTTCAGCTGAGTACAGGCTTGAGTGTGGGGTGAGGCAGGGGGGGCGGTCCTCACCCGCGTTGTTTAATCTGTACATGAATAATCTGATCGATGAGCTTAGCAGAACCGGAATCGGCTGTCATATTGATGGTGTATGTATTAATAATATAAGTTATGCAGATGATATGGTTCTGCTGAGCCCATCGATTAGGGCATTGAGGAAATTGATCAATGTGTGTGAATCATACGCTGGGACCCATGGGCTTGTATATAATGCAGCAAAGAGTGAATACATGGTATTTAAAGCAGGCAGCAAGGGCTATAGTACAACTCCACCAATTATGCTGTGCGGCAGACCTCTAAAAAGGGTTGCAAATTTTAAATATCTTGGTCATTGGGTCTCAGACGATTTGAAGGATAATGTTGATATAGAGCGGGAGCGCAGGTCACTGGCTGTTAGAGGTGGGATGTTGGCCCACAGGTTTGCACGTTGTACGGCTCAGGTTAAGGTGACGCTTTTCAAAGCCTACTGCCAATCCTTTTACACGTGCAGCCTGTGGGTGAACTTTACACAGAGGGCATACAGTGGCCTGCGCATACAATATAACAACACGTTCCGGGTGTTGCTGGGGCTGCCGCGTTTTTGTAGCGCGTCCGGCATGTTTGCCGACGCGAATGTGGATAGTTTTTCGGCCATCATGCGTAAGAGATGCGCTTCTCTAGTCCGCCGTGTGCGCAGCAGCCCCAACACCATTCTTAGAACGTTGTCTGATAGGTGGGACTCTCCGATCTTGGGGCGGTGGATACAACTCCACGCAGTCAAGTAGACACTCCCCAGGATTGGTGGCCTCAGAATAAATGTTACTAACACTAGTTTATAAGTTTACATTGTTACTAACAAATATGGAAGTGATTCTGCAATAAATGTTTATTATTATGTCATTTATTTATTTTATTTCTTATCTATTTACATTTTTAAATATTTCTTAAAAAAAGGATATAAAAAAACATTTAAAAATATAAAAAAATAGAGGTCCGCCGGTGTCGGGAGCAGGGTCCAAGCTACCGGTGGTTAGGGCTGCAGAGACAGGAACCTTCTCACAATGCGAGCCGTATCAAGGAGTACTGCCTTCTGAATCAGGCCCTTGATCCAACCGCCTAATGATAGCCTCGAGAGAAGTTGTTCGAGGCTTTCGGCCATCAGGCCATTGGCCGTTACGACAATCGGCACAATGACAGCCGAGCTCACATTCCACATATCAACAACCTCGTGAGCTAAGTCGAGATATTTTATTTGTTTCTCTTTCTCAGCTTTCACGAGGTTCTCGTCATGTGGAATGGTAACATCGACTATCATTGCGTGGCGCACTAACCGATCTATCACTACTATATCAGGCTTATTGGCGACAATAGTCCTGTCAGTAATGATAGACCGATCCCAGTACAAAGTGACATGGTCATTTTCGAGAACTGGGTCGGGCACATACTTGTAGTATGGTACCTCAGAATCGACTAGTTTATATTTCAAAGCAAGTTGCTGGTGGATAATCCTAGCTACTTGGTTATGCCTGTGCAAGTACTCGCCGTTAGCCAGACGAGAACAACCGGAGATAATATGTCTGATGGACTCACCCGGACGGTGGCATGCCCGACACACGTCAACCGTCCCGTCCTTCATAATATATTTCCGATAGTTATTCGTCAAGATAACTTCGTCCATAATTGCACAGACGAAACCTTCAGTTTCCCCGAAAAGGTCACCGAAACGTAGCCAGGATACGGACGCTAAGAAATCTACACCGGGCTCATGAAGAGCCCGATAGAAGCGCCCGTGGAGCTCCTTGCTTTGCCATACCTTCTTGCGGTCATCGGTAGTAAGTACTACAGGTTTGCGCCAGTTCTCTTTAGCCATGGACAGCGGGGTGAGCCCCTTGTCCACTGCAACGACATCACGGTGCATACCCACTTCGACTTTTAAAAAATATTCTCTGAGGCTGCACACCTCGCGGTTGTGGAGGGTCTTCGCATTTAAAAAGCCTCGACCCCCGCACTTCCGCGGGATGTACAGTCTCATCACCGATGATCGTGGGTGATGCATCCGGTTTGCAGTCAGCAGTGTACGGACCCTCCTATCCAGGGCGTCGAGTTCAGTCTGAGTCCATCTGAGTATGCCGAAAGAGTACATCAAAACCGGCATGACCCAACCGTTGAAAGCGCGCACCTTGTTTCCGCCTGAAAGAAGACTGGTTAATACCTTCTTCAGGCGACCAAAGAAGCGCTCCTTCAACGATTGCTTCATGTTAGCAACGTTGATGCCTAACGCTTCCGACATACCCAAATACTTATAGCTTTCGGATGAGGAGAGGGATCTAAGATGTATGGAATCCGAAAGTTGAATTCCATCGGATTCCATAACCTCACCTCGTTTTACATGCATGATTGCACATTTGTCCACACCAAATTCCATCCTGATGGCGCTACTGAAAGTTTCAGTAACCTTAAGTAGCTCCATCAGCCGCAATTTGTTGTGGGCAAAGAGTTTCAAATCATCCATGTAGAGGAGGTGAGATATCACCTGACCACCTCTCTTCAACCGATAGCCTAGACCTGAATCCTCCAACAGTGTGCTTAGAGGATTCAGGGCTAAGCAGAACCAAAGTGGACTCAAACTGTCGCCCTGAAATATTCCCCGTTTAATCCATACAGGATCATCATTCCCTTGGATCTGTCGACATCCAGGATAGCGAAGGACCGTCCTCCATTGCCCCATACACGACTCAAGGAAGGTGCGTAGAGTCGCATCAATCTTGTACAACTCCAACACCTTTATGAGCCATGTATGTGGCACCGAGTCATAGGCCTTCTTATAATCTATCCAGCATGTCGACAGATCCTTGCGGGATCGACGAACCTATTGGCTAATGGCCATGTCGATGAGGAGTAGCTCCTTAGTACCGCGAGACCCGTTCCTACATCCATTTTGAGAGGTAGACATAAATAAATAATAAATAAATAATAAATAAATATGTTTGGACATATCACACAACGCCATCTAGCCCCAAGCTAAGCAACCTAATGCTTGTGTTATGGTAACGAGATGGCTGATAAACTACTTATATACATTTTTTTTTTTTTGTAAATACATACATATTATAGATAGAAAAACACCCAGACTCGGAACAAATACTTGTAGGTCGTACAAATATTTGTTCCGTGCGGGAATCGAACCCGCGACATGCTGCGCAGCAGTCAATCGCTCAACCACTGCGCCAACCGTGTCGTCATATAATCGTGTTACTATCAATGTGCGTATTAATTTTCGCTCTCAAAATGGATGTAAGAAGTTTATAGACCGTCGACAAACACGTGATCGGTCTATAATTCTTGGGTTCCACGGGACTACCTGACTTATGGAGCAGGTGGGTAACGCCTGTTGTTAGAAACGGCGGTAGCGACCCAGACTCTAAGGATGATTGGAACTGAGATGCCAGGCAAGTGTGTGAACTACTTAGCCATTTCAACCAAAAATTGTGCAGTCCATCCGGTCCCGGTGATTTCCAATTCGGTAACGGACGGACTGCTCTGGCTACGTCTAATGGCGTAATTGCGATTTTTCCCATTTCTGGTATAGTTTCACACACTCGCTCGACATCCTGCATCCAGTCAGCCTCAGAGTGACAGACGGGTACCGACCATATGCTGCGCCAAAATTCACTCGTAGCGGCATCATCCGGGCGGCATACGTCTGTCACATTTTGTTCAGGTCGCTCCCAAGTTCTATATACCCACCTCTCATCGCTCTGGAACATGCGATTCTGCGTGTAACGATCAACCCGCCGCTTATACCGCCGAATACGGCTCGCCCATGCACAAACTTTCTGCTTCAGGAAGTCGATGCGCTCTGTGACACTGGATATGTATTCTCGAGGGCTGATTCCAGTCCCCGAGAATGCCTGCCTCACAAAGCGCATCACTCGTGGTCGTGTATTGCCCTCCCTGAAGCAGTATAGTTTGCCGATGAGTACCCTGGCCCCATCGATACGACGCTCGATCCTGCATTGCCCGGCTGGTACAGCTGGTTTTAATCGAGTAGCTCCGTCATAGCTAGGAAAATTGACGTTAGCTAAACGACATACCGCAACAGCCGCGCAATACAGAATCGAGTGTGTATCAACGAGGTCCTCGCTACTTTCGAAAAAATTCTTAAGCTGCGAGTCCAAGGCACTCACCAGCGCCCTATTTTTTTTGTGCATAGGTAGGCGTGGTAAACGGGGTCTAAGTTCGGTCGGAGTGGACCTATACTCGCGAAACGCATCCTCCAGTGCGCTCCTCAACCGGGTATTGCACTGGCTACTTACTGTGTCAACCCTATCATCCTCCTCTTCAACATGATTGAACCGCGGTGAGATTGCATCTATAGTTGACGCTTGTACCGCGGTTTGTGCTGGGGTCGAGACGATACGGCTGCTCAGTACCTCTGAGCGCAGCCTATCAAGTGCGGTATCGTCCAACCTGTGATTGCGTTGGATGACCCGCACCTGATCCGACAGTCGTTGGGCCGAGGTGTTGACGGTTGGTTCTAGTTCCTGGAACAGAGTCAGCATCCTAACACGATACGCAGTGAGATTAGTTCCTCCCTCTGTAGACCCGTAATATGCGCGCATGACGTTCTCGTTCATTGACTGAGTCCATCTCATGCGCTGCACACAACCACCGGCAGCGGGGACCCGGCTCGGGGCCGGATGGCCCCTAAGTCCCAAGCTCCTCGGTGGCCGGCCTCTCCCCTGCCGACGTACAGGTGTTGGCGACGTCGGCGGGGAAAAATACTCGTCGCTCGAGCTCGACGCAACTGCCGCGGCCGGTGTCGACACAGCGCTCATAGTGGGGCTGGATACCGGCGGCGGCGGGGCGGAGCTGAGCGGCGAGTCCGGAGATGGTGGGCGTGCTCGTCTTGCAGCTGATCTTGTCAACATTTTAATTTAATTTTCATGTTTGTTTTGTTATTATTATTATTAAAATGTATGTTAGTATAACAAAATAAAAACACATTAAAATTATACACAAATTTTAGACACATGAGTGCCTATGAAAAGGACCGTCTAACCGGTCCGCTATCGTTTTCAGGATACTGTTGGAGCTTGCTCGGATACGGTGCAATATCGAGGCCGCTCTCTTTCTCATGTTGGCATGAAAGTCATCAATATGAGCCATAAACATGCCAGATGCACTACAGCATCTCGGCAGCCCCAACAACATCCTGAAAGCATTATTAGCATTAATGTGGCCTGTCGCGACACTTGGATGGGTGACCATCTTTACATGCCGAGACTTCTCCGTGCCTCGGAAAGCACGTTAAGCCGTTGGTCCTGGCTGTCATTCGTGGATCTTTGACAATCATTAACGGTCGTCAGAAGCCCGAAAGTCTGACAACCAGTCTTACAAAGGGGTGTCGTATTACCCACTAAATGGGTTGGTAGGTCAGATAAGCAGTCGCTACATATAAAATACTGGTATTCAGCTGCATCCGGTTAGACTGGAAGCCGACCCCAACATAGTTGGGAAAAGGGTAGGCAGATTGATTGACTATATATATATATATATATTTATAATTACTATAAAGTAAACCTACACGAGAGCATCAGTGGTGGCTCAGTGGTAACGGCCGCGACTTACGAGTTGTAGGTCGTAGGTTCGAACCCAGACAGGCGCTTTACTTTGTGTAAATTATTTCATCACCACTGCGCTCAAAACGGTGAAGGAAAACATCGTGAGGAAACCGGCTGGTCCTAGAACCAAGAATTCGAAGACATGTGACATCTACCAACCCGCACTGGCCCGCGTGGTGGATTACCGCCCGCTCCTCACAGCGAGGAGGCCTGTGTGCCAGCTGTGGGAACATTATAGGCTGATTACGCTATACCTACACAACTCAAATTTCCATTGCAATTCAAATGATTAAACGCCACACCACCATTCTGAAATAGACCTTGCCAGAATCATTTTAAAATTCACATTTCAGTAGTTAAGCTAACTTTTATTGTTATCATTACAATTATGTATTCTAGGAATATTTTTCGGCTTATCAGTTGGGTTTTTTGAGCATTCAATATTAAGGGTAAGATGTTTGTTAGTATTATAATATATTCTGGGGGTCAGGTCAAATGTTAAGATAGATAAAACAGAATATTGTTATAATGCCTGTTTTTCCTGTACGGCAGAGGTAATATGTACTATCAGATAATCGGAATGAATAGAAAATTGGCTATCAACGTAAATAGTGTTTAAAACTAGAGCGCGTACAATCTATATCAATTCTAACTGAATATTTAAGTATTGTAGTAAAACATTATGATATCAATTCAGGAAGTAATAAATATTACTTTCAAACTACTTATACATATACCTATTTGGATATTTCCATGTTTTTTTTTGTATGAATACACTATTTTGTTACCTAAAAACCTAAAAAAAAAAAAAAAAATATGTTTATTTCAATAACTTACAGTAGTTACATTTATACTTTAGGAATGACCCAAAGTTAAGCAAAATAAATGCTTGTGCTAGGACATTCCGCCCTTCAACTACAGTACAGTGTACCTATCTAATAACTAGCTGTTGCCCGCGGTTTCGCCCGCGTTAATGTCGGAAATTATCCCACGGGAACCTACTACCGCGATGTAAAGTATTCTATGTCTTAATCCAGGTTATAAACTATCTTTATACCAAATTTCATCCAAATCCGTTCAGCCGTTTTTGCGTGATTGAGTAACAAACATATAAACTTTCACATTTTTAATATTAGTAGGATTATATCTGCGATTTTAAGGGTACCTCAAAAGGGAAAAAGGAACCCTTATAGAAACACTATTGTCCGTCTGTCTGTCTGCCTGTCAGTTTTTCAAGACCATTTTACTCAGGAACGCGTGGAGGTATCAATATGAAATTAATATCAAATACATAGGTCCCTTGGAGTTCTAACAAAATCAAGCTTCTAAGTCGTCACAATAAAAAAATACGGCAATTTATGCGACATATTTTGATACTCGCTAGTAAATCAAAACCTATGTACTTACCGTTGACCTAGAATCATGAAATTCGGCAAGAAGCAAGGTGTCTCAGCACAAGTAAAGGAAAAAGTCCATCTTAATTTGCTTGTTTGTTTTTAGGATAAATTCATCGTGCGTGGTCTGACACGCACTTGCCCGGTTTTTTTTCAAATATTCTTATTTTCGTTATTAAAAATAATTCCCCATGAAGCCGAACGGAATGCGGCGCAAGCGCACCGCCCAGTCGCACAAGGTCACAGGTTATCGTCACCTTCTAAAATAGAGATGAAGTCCAGAGGGGTCATTGCGTAACACACATAAAATAGCAATTTGATCGCAATGGGTTTCATTCTGACAGTTATCTACGTTCATTTCGTTATTCATGTCGTTGAGTGAATTGAATGGGTTAGGAATACCCTTCAAATTTCTTGGATTGTGATCGTTATGCAATTAGGGTACAGGTACCGTTCAGGTCTCTACGATGTTTCCGATGCTCGTGTCTTCTCTGTGCCCTGCAGTGGGGCAGTAATAGGCTGGCATAATTGTTTATTATTATTTACTTTTTCTCGTAATTATTTTTATATATTTTTAAATATTTTACTATTGAGTTATTATTTGACTAGATGAAGAGGGCTGTCGCATTTTGTCACCTCTCTCGCTTACACGGAACCATTTTTTCACCAGTAGAAAGCTAATTTATCAGGAAGTAACGTAGGCTATAATTTATTTTCAAAAAATTTAGAGAGGCCTAAGAAAATTGCAATAATGTAACCCAAAATTTTGACTAGAAAATTCATTATTTGGCGTGCGCTGAGGAAAATTGATGATACATAAAAAGTATATAGTACATAATAATTAAAGTACTTATTATTTCAAAAAAGTCCGCGAGGCAATATATCTAACTATCATATTAAGTCACAATAGCAGCTTTTGTGTTCTAAAATTTAATTAGATCGCCGGTGGAAACAAAAGTTGGTTACATTCGTATCGTAGTATTAATTCTTATTCAAATAAATAGTTTTATCATCAAGGGTATTTATGTAGCAGTAAAATACTTTTTATTTCATTCGAATCGGACATTTAATTTCGAAGTTATCGCGAGTATAAAAATTCCATACGCGTTCCGTTCGACGTCGCACTACCGCGCCGCGATAAATTCGAAACTCAGTATTTTTATATTTGAGACCAAAAATGAAGAATAACGTGTATCAGGGTTTTTCGAAAATCTACCCATAAGGGGGTAAAAAGAGGTAGTAACTTTTTCACAGGAGGATTTTACTGCGGGGCTTGATTAACAAGCTATGGAAACATCCGAAACGATTTTTTAAAATTCCACTCCTGTGGGCATGAAAACAGGGAATACAGTTTATATGAAAAATCTTATTAATTTGGTTAATTAACTGAAAACTTGGCACAGATACTTGCCTAGTAAGTAATAAAGTTTGTCGTTAATAGTTTTTCAAAACTACCCGGGAGGGAGGGTTAGAGGGAGGGGGGAAGTGGAGGTGGTGGGTGATGGGGAGAGGGAGGTGATGGGTAGTGAGGAGGGAGAGGGGAGGATGATAAGGGCAGGGGTGGGGGAGGAGAGGAAGGGTAGGTAAGGTGTGAGGGGGAGGGGAGTGGTTGGTGAGGGGGATAGGGGGACGGGGCGGTGAGGGAGAGAGAGAAGTGATGAAGGGAGTATGAGTGTGGGTGAGAGGGGGAGGGAGAGGTTAGCGGGAACGGGATGCGGTGAACGAACGTGCTAATCTCTGGAACTACCAGTCGGACTTTAAAAAATCTTTTTGCATTTTATAGCCCAAGTCTAAATGATGGCTATAGGCATATTTAACATCACTCTAGGACCTTTAAGTCAGCTTTGTGAAGAGAGAATAAATGATATACTTACTTACTTACCTTTACGTGGCGAGCTAAAAGAAAAAAAGTCAGAAAAAACGCTAAGCGAGAACGAAGTAACAGCGTGGGCAAGCAATGCGATGCGACGGGGTGGGTCGGGGAACAAGAAATTTCACGCTAACGAAGTCGCGGGCAGCAGGTAGTTATAAATATATACGGCATAAGCCTTTCGTCTCCCGGCCTGGCTCTATTATTGTGTTACCCCCCAGTAAAGAACCTGCGAGTAGCGGGTCTTTACAGTACCTACCTATTAAATTAACATTATTTACTAGTCCTTTATTAAGAATAAGAATAATTTATTGTTCCAAAAATAGTGTTACAGATTGCTTTCAGTGAATTGATTTAATTTTTCAAATAGCATCTTTTCATTTAACAATCTTAAAAATTTGGTCACGTATGAGCGAGAGAGGTGACAAAATGCGACAGCCCTCTTAATATTGTTTTAAAAATAAATATGTACACCAAACAAACCATATTCGCCAACCACCAAATAGTGTTCCTGTCAAACACTGCTCGAAATTCAGTTTGTAGCATACGCTCTACCTATAATAATACACAGCTTGTAGCATACGCTCTACCTATAATAATATTCAGTTTGTAGCCTACGCTCTACCTATAATAATATACAGCTTGTAGCCTACGCTGTACCTATAATAATATACAGCTTGTAGCCTACGCTCTACCTATAATTATATACAGTTTGTAGCCTACGCTCTACCTATAATAATATACAGCTTGTAGCCTACGCTCTACCTATAATAATATACAGCTTGTAGCCTACGCTCTACCTATAATAATATACAGCTTGTAGCCTACGCTCTACCTATAATTATATACAGTTTGTAGCCTACGCTCTACCTATAATTATATACAGTTTGTAGCCTACGCTCTACCTATAATAATATACAGCTTGTAGCCTACGCTCTACCTATAATAATATACAGCTTGTAGCCTACGCTCTACCTATAATAATATTCAGTTTGTAGCCTACGCTCTACCTATAATTATATACAGCTTGTAGCCTACGTTATACCTATAATTATGTACAGTTTGTAGCCTACGCTCTACCTATAATAATATACAGCTTGTAGCCTACGCTCTACCTATAATAATATACAGCTTGTAGCCTACGCTCAACCTATAATTATATACAGTTTGTAGCCTACGCTCTACCTATAATAATATACAGCTTGTAGCCTATGCTCTACCTATAATAATATTCAGTTTGTAGCCTACGCTCTACCTATAATAATATACAGCTTGTAGCCTACGCTCTACCTAATAATATACAGTTTGTAGCCTACGCTCTACCTATAATAAATTCAAATCACAACTATCATTATTTGTTATGCTGCGGCCACACCGCTTACTACACGTACGCACTACGCTTACTACACGTACACACTACGATTACTACACGTACACACTACGATTACGACACGTACACACTACGCTTACTGCACGTACACACTACGCTTACTACACGTACACACTACGCTTACTACACGTACACACTACGCTTACTACAGTACATACTAAGCTTACTACACGTACACACTACGATTACTACACGTACACACTACGCTTACTACACGTACACACTACGCTTACTACACGTACACACTACGCTTACTACACGTACACACTACGATTACTACACGTACACACTACGCTTACTGTGTAGTAAGCGTAGTGTGTACGTGTGAACACACTACGCTTACTACACGTACACACTAAGCTTACATACACGGCTTTACTTAATTAGACTGCTGTACATAATAATGATGTCATCAAGTAACACCAGGAACAGCAATAATAGGTAAAAGAAAAAAAAAATCCGGCCAAGTGCGTGTCGGTTTCACTGTGCGTGGTGCACAATGAAGGGTTCCGTAGTTGAAAAGAATTTATCCCAAAAACAAACTTTACTTCTACCAAAACAAAAACAAACCTTTTTTTTTTGTGGATGAGAAATCATCAAATTTTAATGACTTCTCCCGCTCTGGGCAGAGCGGGAGGGCGTGTCAGACTTTTACTGACTAAAACCCACCCGTGTTCCTTCAGTTGCCTGTGCCAGGGCCACGGTATCTCTTTCGAACAACCCGCGACCCCGGCGGCATCGGCCCTTGCGGATCCCATCACTGCTGACATCTCAAAAAAAAGCTGAAAAATCAGTTGCTCCCTACATTTTGACTAGTTATGTGAACATAAATAGGGAACAGCAGATTTTTATTCGCGATTTCAGGTTTGGTCCCATAGTAAGTTATTCACTATGACCCCTTAAGCGGTTATCTATTAATTACGGGGCCCTGTTTGTGGCGGTATAGATGTCGCCACACCACAAGTTGTCAAAAATAACCTATTCACCATCACCTCTCTCTTTCCAGTGATGTCTGCTCCAAGCTAACACCATGCGTCTACTGGTTCTCGCGGTCAGTCTCTCAGTCTCCGTCGCATTCGCACTGGACTGCCCAGAGAAGTGTGATTGTAGGATTGAGGACGAATTGGTGTACAATTGCACCGTCGGCAGCGCCACAGTGACCTTCAAAGCAAGGATCAACGAATATGTCAATATTCAGTGTGTGGTCAGTACAAATATTATAGAGAGCTAAAAGCAAAGACCTTCTCACACAGAGAAGGCACGAGCATTGATCACCACGCTTGCTCAAGACGGGTTGGTGATTTCAGACTTACATTAACTACTTAGCTTCTAACCGCGACTTCGTGCGCGTGAAATTTCTTGTCCCCCGACCCACCCCGTCGCATCGCATCGCACCGCCTGCCCGTGCTGTTACTTCGTTTGCGCTTAGCGTTCTTTTTGACTTTTATTTATTTTCGCTCGGCTCCTAAGGGACTTAGCGTGATGTTAACAGCTCTCTAAGTTAAATTTCGTTCGTTCGACGAATCTGCACGAAATCTAACTTAGAGAGATGTATTGATGATTTTTATGATTAAAATTATGTAAATATTATATGTTTTATTCCCGCGTAACATATTTTGATCAAGATACAACCTGACACGGACCTGCAAATTGCATAAAACGCAAGAAAATTTGTATTTCACGGGCTATCACAGCGCATCCTCCTTTAGGGTTTTAAGTTGGCCGCGCGAACGTAATGTGGACGATTGCGCGGCCATGGAGATCTCAGCAACTACTTGGGCTAGAGCTTTTTGTCAATTGACGACTGAATTTGTCAAAAATTGTAGAAAAAAGAATTATAAGCTCTAGATAAATATTTTACGTAATATTCACTTTGGAAGTTATAGTTCATTTGTTGTTTCTTTATTGTTGATTATTTCTTTAAAACTTAAGACTTCATACAGTAAAATTGTTACAAGAAGAAAGGTCTTGATTTGTCAAAACTAACGAAAGCAATAAATACAACTAAAGTTTAGGCAAACAGACGAAATCAGTCCAAAACAAAAGTACGTGGCCGCGCGGTCGAAACGTTATTTTGTACGCAGATATCTCATTATCTATAATTGCTAGGATATCGGTGTGAACATCCCTTTATTGGGCATATTATAGTATCTACGTACTACAGACATTTTACATCATATACTTACATTTTAAATTCATTATTATATGTATATATAGCTAGTGTTGATAGCTTTTATGCAACGATGCGTAAGCGGAGCGCGTCCCTGGTGCGCAGGGTGCGCGGCAGCCCCAACAGCGTGCTGATGATGATAGCGGACAGGCTCGACTGTCCATATATTATATAAAACATTGAAAAGACACTACGACGAATATTTAAAAAAATATGAAAACGAAAACCATGAAGATATACTACCAGCTCAGAGCAGTTCATCTTCACCGTCGCGTCATAGTATGGTATCCTCACCGTTGACGTATCAAAACAAAGGAGACAAAGTAATAACGTTTACTTTTTTAATGGATGAGAATGAGTGGAAAAAGTTACATGACATACCTCAAAATAGGTATTATAGTTAAACAAAATATTTATAAATTGTTAGGTGCTATTGAATATATTCCTCCAATCCTTGGATCAATAGGTCACTATCAATTGTTAGGTGCTATTGAATATATTCCTCCAATCCTTGGATCAATAGGGCACTATCAATTGTTAGGTGCTATTGAATATATTCCTCCAATCCTTGAATCAATAGGTCACTATCAATTGTAAGGTGCAATTGAATATATTCCTCCAATCCTTGGATCAATAGGTCACTATCAATTGTTAGGTGCAATTGAATATATTCCTCCAATCCTTGGATCAATAGGGCACTATCAATTGTTAGGTGCTATTGAATATATTCCTCCAATCCTTGGATCAATAGGTCACTATCAATTGTTAGGTGCAATTGAATATATTCCTCCAATCCTTGGATCAATAGGTCACTATCAATTGTTAGGTGCTATTGAATATATTCCTCCAATCCTAGGTTCAATAGGTCACTATCAATTGTTAGGTGCTATTGAATATATTCCTCCAATCCTTGGATCAATAGGTCACTATCAATTGTTAGGTGCTATTGAATATATTCCTCCAATCCTTGGATCAATAGGGCACTATCAATTGTTAGGTGCTATTGAATATATTCCTCCAATCCTTGGATCAATAGGGCACTATCAATTGTTAGGTGCTATTGAATATATTCCTCCAATCCTTGAATCAATAGGTCACTATCAATTTTTAGGTGCTATTGAATATATTCCTCCAATCCTTGAATCAATAGGTCACTATCAATTGTTAGGTGCAATTGAATATATTCCTCCAATCCTTGGATCAATAGGTCACTATCAATTGTTAGGTGCAATTGAATATATTCCTCCAATCCTTGGATCAATAGGGCACTATCAATTGTTAGGTGCTATTGAATATATTCCTCCAATCCTTGGATCAATAGGTCACTATCAATTGTTAGGTGCAATTGAATATATTCCTCCAATCCTTGGATCAATAGGTCACTATCAATTGTTAGGTGCTATTGAATATATTCCTCCAATCCTAGGTTCAATAGGTCACTATCAATTGTTAGGTGCTATTGAATATATTCCTCCAATCCTTGGATCAATAGGTCACTATCAATTGTTAGGTGCTATTGAATATATTCCTCCAATCCTTGGATCAATAGGGCACTATCAATTGTTAGGTGCTATTGAATATATTCCTCCAATCCTTGGATCAATAGGGCACTATCAATTGTTAGGTGCTATTGAATATATTCCTCCAATCCTTGAATCAATAGGTCACTATCAATTTTTAGGTGCTATTGAATATATTCCTCCAATCCTTGGATCAATAGGTCACTATCAATTGTTAGGTGCTATTGAATATATTCCTCCAATCCTTGGATCAATAGGTCACTATCAATTATTAGGTGCTATTGAATATATTCCTCCAATCCTAGGATCAATAGGTCACTATCAATTGTTAGGTGCTATTGAATATATTCCTCCAATCCTTGGATCAATAGGTCACTATCAATTGTTAGGTGCTATTGAATATATTCCTCCAATCCTAGGATCAATAGGTCACTATCAATTGTTAGGTGCTATCGAATATATTCCTCCAATCCTTGGATCAATAGGTCACTATCAATTTAATTTTACAAGAATGCCATGCCCATGAATTACGACGATGATGAAAGTAAATTAAGGGCGGATGCGCTGTGGTAGCCCGCGAAATTCATTTATTTTTGTTTTTGCAATTCGCAAGTCCGTGTCAGGTTGTATCTTGATCAAAATATGATACTTGGCAATAAAACATATGTATTTATATAATTTTAACTATGAGAATCCTCAATACATCTCTCTAAGTTAGATTTCGTGCCGATTCGTCGGACGAACGAAATCTAACGACTCTGCACGAAATCTAACTTAGAGAGATATATTGATGATTTTTATGGTTAAAATTATATAAATACATCTGTATTATTGCGGCGTATCATACTTTGATCAAGATGCAACCTGACACGGACCTGCAAATTGCATAAAACGCAAGAAATTTTGAATTTCGCGGGCTACCACAGCGCATCCTCCGTAAGTGAAAGTACAAAAGGCCCTGTTTGCATCCATTTTCTCACATATGGTTTGGAAGAGATGTAACCAGAATTATTATTTGTATTATTTGATTTGTTGATTTTTTGTAATCTTTATATTTTTGTTAATTTTGCAAGCTGTGATGAATAAACATATCTAATTATTGAAATATACAAGTTTTTTATTTAATAATAATACATTTTGCAGATTGAGCTAGATGTTGTCCATTAGAATTGCTAGTGCCCAGTTAGAGGTATTCCCAAATCAAATCGAAATTATGGTTACCCTGCTCGTACGTTGTATGAGATAACATTATTTTTGAGATTACACTGCGTGGAAACTGTTCTGAGGGTAAAACGATATGTCATTTTATTGATGTTAATATGTCGAATAAATGGATGTTCACACCGAAATCCTAGCAATTATAGATAATGAGATATCAGCGCACAAAGTAACGTTTCGACCGCGCGGCCACGTGCTTTTTGTTTTGGACTGATTTCGTCTGTTTGCCTGAACTTAGTAGTATTTATTGCTTTCGTTAGTTTTGACCTTTCTTCTTGTAACAATCTTACTGTATGAAGTCTTAAGTTTAAAATAAATAATCAACAATAAAGAAACAACAAGTGAAGGATTGCGCGGCCATAACTTCCAAGGTGAATATTTCGTAAAATATTTATCTAGAGCTTATTCTTTAATTCTTTTTCGACAATTTTTGACAAATTCAGTCTTCACTTGACAATTCGAATTAAATCTCTAACCCAAGTAGTTGCCGAGATCCCCATGGCCGTGCAATCCTCCACATTACATGCGCGCGTTATTTTCTACATTGACAAATTCCGACAATTTTTTTGGCGAAGTTTTTTTCTGTTTGGATAACTTGGCGGAGCAATCGTAACGCACACGTCAAAATCGGTCAAGCTGTTTCGGAGATTAGCCGGAACAAACGAATAGCACATTAATTTGTGCCTTGATTATTTTACCTATTTTTTTAGTGTGTTTGCAGATACCGGACAAATACACGTCATTTAAATACGATGTTTAAAATGTGACAAATATTATAAACAACAAGAAAATGCCAAGACCCTAACGTAGACAGTATTTGTCCATCTTCCAGGGAACAAACTTCACCTGCGCTGACCTCCCAGTCATTAACTTCGCCAACGACCTGCCGCTAAGCTCTCTCGGTATAAAGTGCTGCTCGCCCTCCCTGCTGGAGTGCGTGCCTTCAGTGTTGCGGACCAGCTCTGTGAAGACAGTCACCGTGGAAGAAGGCGCGGCGCCGCTGCAGGCTCAGCACGTGGCCGGCTTGGGTGCCGTGCACGATCTCATGCTCGTGAAAGGTGAGGGGGGCGGGTGGAGTTAAATGGATTTGGAAGAGGATGGGTGGGATGAAGTGGTGAAGAAGGGAAAGGGGAGGAAGGCGACCCCCAAGCCCGCTGCCGCAGAGACTGCTCCCGCAGCCAAGAAGCCCCAAGCCGGTAGGAGGAAGCTAGTTCCTCCCAAAACCGCGGCCGTCGTGGTGACCATCACCGCGGAGGCCATGGAGCGGAGGGAGACGTACGAGTCCGTCCTGAGACGGGCTCGTGCCACCGTCGACCCCACCCGGCTGGGGCTGGGCAAAATTACTTGCCGACGAACGCTGGCCAGGGCTCGAATCTTCGAGTTCTCGGGGGAGCAGCGCAACACCAGCGCGGACCTCTTCGCAACAAAGTTGCAAGAGGTCATCGCGGATGCGGCAGCGGTCGTCAGGTCCGTTAAGACCGCAGCCTTGGAGGTGGCCGATTTGGAGGACTCGGTCACCAAAGAGGATGTGGTGGCGGCCGTTGCGGCGGCTGGAGACTGCGTCGCTGGCGCGGTGAAGGGCGGAGCCATCAGGCTCGGTCGCCGCGGCATGGGCACCATCCGCGTCGAGTGCCCAGTGGCCGCGGCTGGGGCCGTCCTTGCCGCGACCAAAGGGAGACTGCCTGTGGGGCTCAGCTCGGCTGTGGTCCGGCCGGTTGAAGAACAGCCGCAGCGCTGCTTCAAGTGCTTCGCACCCGGCCACACCCGGGCCACAAGTTCATTACTCATGGCGAGTTAATTACGCGCGACAGCTTGCGCCGCGCTAATCGATATAAAAAATATGCAAATGCGTCCGCATCGAAACGCGGTGCATATTAATTTCAACTTAATACCTTCACGCATTCTTGAGAAAAAGGGTCTTGTAAGACAGACAGAAAGACAGTCTGACGGACAAACTAATGATCCTATAAGGGTTCCGAGAGTGTTTAAGAGGACTTTAGAGGATCCGACTTAAAGATGCAACTATAAAAAACATAAAACGTGTGTATGTGTGTGGGGTGCAGAATAGTGAGGTATAAGTAGAGACGTATGTGTAGGTGGTAACGACTATAGGATATTCTCCTATAGTACGTCGAAGAGTAAGCCAAACCTCAACTTTTAAGTGACCACGAATGGTTTTAAGAACACTCCCAAGCGAAGAATGTGTGTCAATTACCAGTTGGTAAAGGAATGTGTGTGGGGGTGTAGTATACGTTTGTTAAGGCTGAAGAGGAAAAGTAAGTTCTCTAATTTAATTGAAAGTATTTTTTAAAGAACAATTGTAATATATTTCATCGAAATTATCACATTATTATATTTCATACTTATCCAGCGGCAACCTAGTCCGGAAATCCTTATTGTGACTTATTCTGGCAACATCACACATAGTTGCCCGCCGCTGCTCGTAACTTGCGTCTGCGCTTGTTTGTGTTTCGTGTGTCCATTTTGAGTTCATCTACATCAGACGTCAAGTTGATTTTCTTCTCCGTCCTGTTGTTGGATTACTACCCGGAACCTAATATTTTTCAGTCGTTACGTTGGGTTAGCAATTTTTTACGGAACCCTAAAAAACATCAGTAGTTGTGAACCTACGGGGTTCGCAACTACTGGGGTACAGATTGACATGAATCTATGGGGTTCATAAATTAGTAGGTACATTATTTACAGCCTAAGAGTATATTTTCTTTAATTTCAGGTCCTGAGAAGACGATCCCCGTTTCAGTGGTAATTGCCCTACCAAGTCTTCGGGACCTCAGAATCACCAGAGCTAAACTTATTTTAAAAAGCAACGTTTTTACTAAATCGGCACATCTGAAGCATCTGGAACTTCAAGGTGAAATCAATGAAATACCAGAGGATGCGTTCAATGGTCTGTCGAATTTGCAACATTTAAGTATTTGGGAAAATAACATCAGTGAGATTGGTGTCAATTCATTTAGAGGTAAGGATTCAGAAGTATTTTTATATTTAGGGCGGATTTCACCTCTGTTAGATCTTCGTTATCTCTGTTCCATGTTTGTTTTAAATTAAATTATATACAACATAATTAATTATTGTCAACGTAATAATTGTTTGTATGCTAATTATTTAACTGTAAATAAATAAATAAATAATATTTTATACGAAGGGGCTCGTGTCTAAATAATAATAGCCTCACGAATTGATTTGAAAGGTTAAGCAACGCTTGCCGAGGTCGGTCTGTGGATGGGTGACTAAAAATAATGTACCGAGGCCCCTCCGTGCCTCGGAAGGCGCGTTAAGCAATATGTTCCTGTTGGCATTCGTAGATCTGTGACAGTCAGTACGGGTAGTCAAAAGCCCAAAAGTCTGACAAGCAGTCTTAATAAGGAGTATCGTGTACCCAGTATCTGGGTTGTGGAGATCAGAATAGGCAGTCGCTCAATGGTCAAAATTGTCAGTCTTCAGTCAGACTGGAAGCTGACCCCAACATAGTTGGGAAAAGGCATATAGAGTTTTGTGTTGTCAAGTAAAAAAACATTTTTATATTTTTCCAGGTTTGGATTCCTTGCAGAGACTGTCATTGACCAGAAATCGTATATCCTCCATAGCAGCTGGCTCGCTGCTCCATGTGCCTAAACTGCAGTCTATAATGTTGTTAAAAAACCAGTTAAAAGAATTACCACCTGGCTTACTGAGTAACCTGACGCATTTAGAAAATGTAAGTACCTAATTTATTAAAATTATTCCTTAAACTTAGCCGCGAAATTCCTTTTTTTGCAACCTGACGGATCCCCCGTAATTTAATTCATCATGTTCTTGCCCTTCAATTAAAACTTTGGTCAATCTGAGGTGTAACTGACATCCCGCGCGAGGGTGCGAGACGAAATTCGCTCGTGTCGGTTGTGTCAGTAAACTTGTTTGCAGGTATTCAAACTGGCGCTAATACTCGCGCGAGTTCCTACTCATTACAACAATCGACGCGCGCAGTCACGTCCTGCGCCTGCGCGGCATTCTCCTCATATTTGTTAGTGGTCGGCGCAGCATAGCATGTCTTCTGCTTCCACACATCTCTATCAGCCGTCGTCTCATTACTCATCGCTTTCTAGCCGTAACATCCTTCACGCAGACCAGTCCATCCATCTTTATCATATAAAGTACTGGTATTGGAAGCCGACCTCAACATAGTTGGGAAAAGGCTAGGCAGATTGATAAAAAAAAATTATCCTTGTTTTATGAAAAAATCTAATAAACCCCCAGCCGGAATCATAGACAATCATGAGCTTTTTTTCTTTCAGATCACCTTGGAAAGCAATGATGTCTCGAAGCTACACAACCATTTTCTATCCAACCTACCATCACTGAGGAACCTGATCATAACGGATTCATCCATCGACCTTCCTGAAGAGCTTCTCACCGGATGTGACGAATTAGAAACGATTAATTTATCTGAGAACAATATAACGTCACTTCCGGCCGCCATCTTTAAGGACTTGAAGCATTTAAAACGATTAGATTTAAGTCACAATAAGATAGCAGCTTTAAGTTCTCAAGTTTTCTCCACTCTGAAACAGTTGAAGTATCTTAACTTAAATATGAATTATTTGGAAGTTCTGCCGGAGTAAGTATTTTTTATTTATACATACATAGAACTCATACCTTCATACAGAACCCAACCTGCTATGAGCTTAAAATAATCCTTTTGCTTCTTTAACGTTCATAGGTACATCTGTGACCTTAGTGAGAGTTTTTATATTTACTCGATCGCGTTTACGTTACAGTCCTACCAACTTATCTGTGAACTGAAAGAGGACGCCACCGTCGATGCGTCGACACAATCGAATGACATTTCAACATGACGGCCGTAGTTCCAATTTTCGCCATTTCACAGATAAGTTGGTAGTAGTGTAACGTTACCTTACGTCAATTTGTATGGAATAATTGTGTTTCCCATTATAGTCACCAGACGGCGCTTATTCAGTTTCAGGATAAATTGAAGTTTACGTTAATGTGATCGAGTAAGTATAATCACGCTAGGCCCCTGGTCACACCGGTTATGAAGAGGTAAGTACTGTACTACGCTCCTCTCAACATCACCAAACCATCTAATCACTCTTTTTTATTCTGTTTTTATTTCTGAATATTGTGTTTTACCCGACTACAGTGGGAAGTGTTATAATTTTATAAATCTTACAGAGTGATACAGTCCGCGACAAAAGTAGATTAATACTTACCTAAAAACATTATTGAGCAAAAATCTGTACCTACTAGTCTACTAGTCATGTTCGTAAAAACAAATCCACAGTTGTTTCCTCGTATGGCAGACAAATTCCCTAGAAATAGACGTGATGATAGTAAACTATGTGGACATACATCGAAAACTGCACTTATGCGCAAGAGTGTTTTTTGCATGGCACCAATTGTCTACAACAAATTGCCCAAAAGTTGGAGAGAGCTAACAATACTTAAACTTAAACAAACAATGAAATCTTTTTTGGCACAAAAAGCATATTATAGTATTGCAGAATTTTTAAACGACTCATTGTGATAAAAATATATAACTTAAATATGCCATAATAAATGTTATTTAATTGAATTCCTATTGTAAATCTTCATAATATAATTTTATTATATGTAATTTGTATTATTGGACTAGTCAAATATAAAATGAATAATTGGATAATGTAAATGATTGAATGTATTTGTTTAACTGACATTAATTAATGTATAATTGTAATATTTTAAAATCAATGTATTAATACTATTTTTATTTTATTTTTTCCAAGATATTTGCACGCCATGAGAAATGGCAAACATGTCGTGAGCTAATCTTATTTACGACCTTGCATGCATATATTATTTTAATTTTGTATGTGTACACATGTTTGCGCAAATAAAATTTCTTATTCTTATTCTTACTAATATAAAATTTTAAATATAGGTATGACATGCAGAAAAGCAATGTTTCACACAATTTGTATTTGTATCAATTTAGATTATTTGTAAGTTACAGCATTACAGCCGCAACAGGTCGCAGTGCAACGTATTTTCATTAAAAAAAAATGCGGTGCAGCCGCATGTAGTGTTCGTTGGTTCATAGAAAATGTACACGAGTGATGAAGAAGGATATTTGCAATGAGTTGCGTTGCGGCTTTAATCGAGTTTTGTTGCTGATAGCACAATACGTTTTTTGTAATACTAGGACCATTACTTGCAAACGCAAAGTTGAGTAATAAATCATTATGTCAATAAGGATGCAACATTGAGCGCGAGTTGCTTGTCGATAATTAGCGAATGCGCACACGCAGGTAGTAAACTGTCGATGAGTCATTAGCTAAGTGACGTTAGCAAAATTAAATTATTTTCTCCTATCGATAATACACTGACCACAGTTACGCACACCACTAGCACTGCTCCATAAGGGTCGTAGGTGCGAGCGAGAGGTACGATAAAAATGATTTAAGATTTTTGTAATAGCTTGAGTAGGTATACAAAGAGTTTCTTTGTTTTCATAAATGTTTAGTTTAATACTGAATTAGAATTTTATTATCCATGAATATTTACATAATTTAAAATCTAACAATCATAAAAACAAAAAAAATATGTACAAGTATATAAAAAAGGAGGGGAAATGATCATAGGGCATCAAAAAATTCGTCCGCATCGCTATCGACAGGAAAAGTGCCCAAAAGGCTGGCAGCATTGCCAAAGTTTAGTTAAGAAAGAAAAAGAAAAGAAAGAAAGAAAGAAAATACGTAACACAACAACACAACAAAACACACACACACACAACACACACACCACATACACAACAACACACACACACAAACACTTAACAACACACACACACACAACACTTAACGATAATATCTGCAATTATCTTCCCTCTTTCTAATTAAAAAAAAATCCTTATTATTATTACAGCAAAATTACAAGTTAAACTTCACATAGGCCAGTCTGTCTGTATGTCTGTGTCATCGTACCTCCTCAACAGATCGATCGATTACGTTACGATTTTTTTGGCATTTATTTAAGTAATCGGACCTCTAATCATTCCTATTTGGGCCCGAACAATATTACAGTCTAGTAACTGCGACCAACTTGGATTAGCGGTCAGCGGCCCTAGCTTAGTTACTGCGACCAATTCCTAACCTAACCTAACTTAACCCATTTGGTCGTGGTGAGAAACAGCCAGAAAGTTAAAAAGTAATTCATAATTCTTTATTGACATAGGTAATGATTACATACATAAGAATAGACAAACAGATGTGCTACAAAATACAATTTTAAAAGAAGCTACAACAAAATAAAATACAATAACAAAAATGAAAAGTATGAAAAAACATGGAAAAATATTCTTAAATTATTATATCGTGCTGTGTGTGTGTGTGCGTGTGTATGTGTGTGGGAGGTGTGTGTGTGTGTGGGAGGTGTGTATGTGTACGTATGGGTGGGTCGTTCGTGTTTTTGTGTATGAGTAGGTGTATGAAATAAGGGTATGTTTATATATGTGTTCCTTTGTAGAATGAAAATAATTATTTATTATTTTCTCTACATCCTCATAATCAAGTGTAAAGAGCCAGTTTTTTACTTTAACTTTACATTCGAGTAGCGTTAGCGGCTATAGATTTAATAATCTATTAATTTTGTTAATAAATATACAGAAAGAAAAGCGTATTGTCGTCTTGCAAAAGCCGTGTGACATTTAACAGATACAATACAACGTTTGGAGTTGTTCGCTTATTTCGAAGTTTACCTAGATCATATGGGGTAGATACGTGTTTTTTTATTAATTATCTGGAAAATAAAAACGTTGTCTTACTGTAAATACCCGGCACAACTCGTATAATGTCTTTGTGGGAAATCTGTATGGTTTGAATGACATTGTCTTCAGCAAGGACCGTTGCGCTCTTTCAAGGCGTAAGAGATGCGTTTTACATGCACCTCCCCAAACCCCAATACAGTAACCAATCACCGATTGTGCCAATGCATAATAAACTGTACGAAGGAGATCACTGTCAGCTATATGCCTCAGATTTTTAAACACCCATGCAAGTTTCCTAACTCGTGACGATATGTGGTTGCCAGGATATTTTCTCGTCTACGAGAACCCCAAGGTATCTGACCGTCTTAGATTTGCTCTGAGTTGTACACGAGCACTGCTGAGCGAAAGGAGACTTGTATGTGTGAATCCGGACAGCTACATTGGACTGTTTTATGCGAGCGTTAGTGAACTGTACAAATGAGGTTTTCGATATGTTAACAGGTTATGCCTCAGCCACAAGCAGACTTTATGGAGTCCCATCTCCGCATTTTGTTGGAGAGAGGCTCACTTACTTAGAAAAGTGTGTAACATTAGAAATGCAAAATGTTTTTTGAGGTTCACTAATTTTAAAAGAGTGTCCATCATTAGATGTCAATAAGTTTTTAGAGGATCAGTTAAATATTTCCCTTTTTTTTTCAGCTTCTTATTCTCGGGTCTTGGAAACCTGAACTATGTATCCATAGACGAAAATCGTTTGACCCACATAAGCCCAGAAGCTTTCCAAGGAGCCACAGGATTGCAGATTATCTCGCTGAAATCCAACAGATTAACTTTAAATGAAAATTTTAAATTTGAAAAAAGTTCTCCTTTCCAAAAGTTGGATGAGTTAAGAGCCTTATATTTAAATGAAAATCAAATAGATAGGATGTTTTCTGACTGGCGCGTAGGACTGACGAAGCTGAAGCGTTTGAATCTGTCCGGGAATAATTTTACTTTGCTAGAAGTAAGTATTTTTATTTATGATAAATGATTTTATTTATGTAAGTAGGTTTGTTTGTTTGTAAGTAGGGGCACGTGGCTAAAATAGCCGCACGGGTCAAGTGACGGTTAAGCTGCGCTTGCCGAGGTCGGTCCGTGGATCCACGGAACGGAGACCTCGACCATCCATTACATACCGAGACCCCTCTGTGCCTCGAAAAGCACGTTAAGTCGTTGGTCTGGGCTGACATTAAAATTTGTCAGCTCAATTCTAACCGGATGCAGCTGAATACCAGCATTTTACATGGAGCGACTGCCTCAGTGACCTTCGTGCTTCTAACTACCCGTAACTTTGACAATCGTTACGGGTAGATAGAAGCACGAAAGTCTTGACAAGCAGTCTCCCAATACTGAGGGGTACCCAGTAACTGGGTTGTGGAGGTCACTGAGGCAGTCGCTCCATGTAAAATGTTGGTATTCAGCTGCATCCGGTTAGAATGGAAATGACCCCAACATAGTTGGGAAAAGGCAGCCAGATGATGATGTAGGGATCTGACAGCGTAGGTATCATTCATTCATATCAAAAAAAAAAAAAAACTACAGAGTACAGTGCTTCAATAATCTGTTGGCGTTAGACAGAGGTTGACAGGGGGGCGCTGTTGCTAAACATTTTGTGAGATCGTTTTGTGAAAAGTATTGAAAAAAAAACCGGCCAAGCGCGTGTCGGACCACACACAATGAAGGGTTCCGTTCCGCAGTTGGGATTAATTTATTCTAAAAACAAACTTAACATTGAAGTTGAAAAACATGTTCTCCCATACATTCCAACTGCAAATGTAAGTTTGTACATACAATATTGAGAGATTTACGATGTTATTTTAAGACCATAGATTTCTAATATGTTTTTCTGTAATCTGTAGGTAGAACTATTTTCTTTCAAAACTTTTGGGCTTACTAGTTTCGGAGATAAGAGGCCAATTGTCGTAAATAATTTTAAAAAAATTTAAGAAAAATATCTATTTCAGACCACAGTAAGCCCTTTCATTTGATATGTCACACGGTACAGTTTGCAAAACTTTTTTTTTCTTATTTGTCCCCCAAAAGTGACTCCCTCCATCCCATATTCAAAATTCACTTATTTACGTTACACGTCCATGTTTGGATCACAGAAATTTATGTTTGTGTACCAAATTTTAACATAATGGGTCCATTAGATTCGGAGCAAATTGGCTGTGACGAACAGACAGACACACGAGTGATCCTATAAGGGTTCCGTTTTTTCCTTTTGAGGTACGGGAACCCTAAAAACAAGATGGAGCGTTAGTTCTGGTTTTGGCCACGTGCCAAATGATCCTGGTACAGCTCATCATCTTCCTGCTCTTGTCCCGTGGTACGTGGGGTCGGCGCAACACGGTTTTCTTCTTCCATTGTCCCCTGTCAACCGTCACGCTATCATTCACTCCCTTCTCTTTCATATCATGCCTCACACAATCCATCCATCTTCTCCTTGGCTTTCCTACCTCTCCATCCAGCAACATTTATTTTATATTCAACTCTTTTAGTCTCATAGGTTTTCTCCCTCCTCGTCACATGCCCATACTAAGCCAGATCCTTGTACATCTATATTTTCACAATCGGTAACTTTATTATTGTTTTTTTTTTTTCAGGAGACAGACTGTATGTTTGTGAGCGACCACATCGTCGTAAATTTGACAAAAAACAAGATCTCTTCTCTGAACTACGCAAATGTTACTGGAGGTAATCCAATGAAAGAAACAAATGAATCAACCAGTAACATTTTACTGGATGACAATCCCTTGGCATGTAACTGTAAGCTTTATAACCTCGCTATGAGACTGAAAAGAGCCAAACCAGCTGATGTAGGACCTAAATTCGTATTGGATAACGCTAAGTGTGCTTCACCACCTCACCTGAAAGGTAATCTGTTTGTTAACGTGTCGCCAGATGACTTAAATTGTGACCTAGAAGCTGTGAACTGCTACAATTCTTGTTCTGCTTGTGAAAAGCGACCGGCTAAAGCTGATTTGTCGTTCGATTGTAAAACAATTCCACCATCACTGCCGAATCCGGAGGAATTCGGAGCAAAATCCATATCTTTAAGGTTAAAAACTTCTCCGAAAACTATAGAAAATTTGCATCTACAATTACTTAACCTGTCTAATATAGGTTTGGAAGAAATCCCGTTTTCTCCATCAAAATCCGTCAAAGCAATCGATTTCTCGAATAATAAGTTGACTAAAATACCGATGACATTTTTAGAATCGAATATCACTTTGTATCTGTCGAATAATCCTTTCGAATGCGACTGCTGGCATTCTAAAGAGTTGCAAGCGCTTAAAGTAAGTCAGACAGTGGAAGATGTGGATAGAATCAACTGTGGAGACAAATTACTAACTCTAATGGAACCGCTAGAACTTTGTAATAGTTGGCATGCCGCTGCGGTAGCTAGTGGCACTTTTATTATCCTGGTCATAAGTGTTGCTATCATAGCCGCAATTATATACAAGAATTCTCACGAAATCTTAGTTTTTATCATCAATAATGGCCTGTGTCCTTGCTGCTTCGTCGACGACCCCGATGATATGAACAAGGAGTACGATGTGTTCGTGTCTTACGCGCACAGAGACAGGCAATTCTTAGAAAAGATTATGCCGAAGTTAGAAGACGAATTTGGTCTAAAAACATGCGTGCATTACCGCGATTGGTTCGTCGGTGATTTCATTCCGGATCAAATTATTAGGTCTGTTGAAAAATCTCGTAAAACTATAATTCTTTTGTCGAATAATTTCTTGGATTCTGCTTACGCTAATATGGAGTTTCGGGCTGCACACAACTTGGCTTTAAAAGAGGGAAAAAATAGGATTATTTTGATTCTGTTAGAAGATGTTGCTAAGCACGAGAAGTTATCGGATGAGTTGAAAGCTCATATGAAAATGAATACTTTCCTAAAATGGGAGGACTCGAGATTTACCGAAAAACTGCAGAGAGCAATGCCATTGAGGAATAATAAGAAGTTCGTTTGGCCCGACGTTTTCAAACAAGCAAATGAAAATAATATAAAAAGCGGTTTGCATGTTCATTTGAATAGTGATGGACAATTGGTCAATGTGGCGATGAAGGATGCTGTCTGAAGTGTTATCTTTTAAAGATTTCTTTTACGGTCAATATTAATTGCAAGTTGTCTTTGTAAGGCATTTATTGATGCCAAAGTATCTTTTTACAGCCAATAATTATAACAAACTATCTTTTAATGGCTAAAATTGGTATGTATCCACTTTTTGCGGCCAAAATAAGTGTGAAGTATCTTTAGAGTGTAGCTTTTTTTGTACCGTCGTGTTTATTTAGTAACGGCAGTCTAAATAAGCAAATATTAGTCTTAAAAGCGGTTTTTGCTGAATCTTTTTACATAATTTAGTTTTAAATAAACGAGCCATTTCTATTTTTAAGTGTTATTTAAGTAATCTCAAAAGCAATTGATGAACAATTCTGATTAGATTATTTTAACTCTTACATGTATTTCACATTTTACAGGTAAGAATTAAAATCATTGGCATTGGGTAGGTTAGAAAGTCTATAATTATTATTAAGAGTTTATTTCAAATAGGAAAATTCATAAATTATAGTAATGACTTAAAACCTTGATACAACTTGTAACATCAATGCGCTCCTCTTGCAATTAAATGTTACATTACAAGCGAATATGCTCGTCAGTCAGGGAGGTTAGTACCTATTGTAATGTAATGCTCAAAGTCGAATCTGAAATGTTACACATTACACGCGAATGCTCCTGGTAAGGGAGCACCTATACACACATAAAATGACAATCGATTGCAATGCCTTTCATTTTGACATCAATTGCGTCATACATAGTTAGAAAATTTCGTCTGCTCAAGAACGTACTGAACTCAATGAATGCAGTTGAAGTGTCAAAATGAAACGCATTTTATTTGTGTTACACTAATCTACCCCGCAGGTTGAAACATTATGATTTAGTGCGGATTTCACCAAAGAAACGGAACGCGATCAGCACTTCATAAGCGCGTTCAAGAGCTGTCAGACGTCGTCCTAATTGGCTACGATCGTACGAGCATACGATGTGATTTCTTTAGTGTCCTAATTCTCGCGATCCCAGCAACACATTTTCATCGCGCGACGAAATCGTATCGTTTGCTGGTACGTTCGTTAGCCAATTAGGACGACGCCTGCGTCAATATTCCATAACAATGTTGAAACTGACTGCTTTGTTTTAGATGTGCTGAACGCGTTCAGTTTCATTAGTGAAATTCGCCCTTAAAAAACTGAAGTGTTCATTTTAATAGAGTTTCGTTGCTTACCGTAACCTATTGCTAATTGCATTTGCTAGTTTGGGCTTATTTTGCAGTATCTTATCTTTTAAAAATATGAAAAAAAAATAGGGTATATTCGGTGAATGGAGTAGAAGCCTATGGCATATCTAGTTTTTTTTTTAATTAAAAAAAATCTAAATTCAAATCATAACGCAGGTTGCATATGATTTGAATTTCGATATTTTTAATTATTTTTCTTCAAAATTTATGTTTTTATTGTTCTAAAATGAAAAGAAAAAAAAACTAGGTATGCCATGCGCTTCTAATAATCATTTTATTTCAGAATAACAACATTCCATACATTGTTAGTAAATAATACCTATACCTATGTTAGTACTTAAAATTATTAATTAATTATATATTTATTCATTTTTATTCACATTTCAAATAATTATTTAATATTAAAGAGGGCACCTCCGGAACCGTGGACGGCATTCCAGTGCCTCACAACCGGGCACTCAACCCTACCCAATATGGTATTCAGAAGGCCGTTGGTGCTGCCTCGCACGCGGCACATCAGGGAGGCCACTCTTTTACGCACTATTGCCCTAAAGCAGTCTGTTCTGGCCTTAGCAAACATACCTGATGCACTGCAAAAGCGAGGCAACCCCAACAGCATCCTAAAACCATTATTGTACAGGACCCGTAGGGCATTGAAAGATCTACGCGTATAACTGACCCACAGGCTGCAGGTGTAAAATGACTGGCAGTATGCCTTAAAAAGAGCAATTTTGACATCCGCTGTGCACCTTGCAAACCTGCGCGCCAGCATATTTTATCTCACTGCCAATGCCCTACGTTCCCGCTCAATGTCTACATCATCTGAGAGGACCTCGGTGACCCAGTGCCCCAGGTACTTAAATTTGGTGACCCTACTTATAGGCTCTCCTCCGAGTCTGACCGGTGGTACGGTTTTCGGACTCTTATTACCCGCCTTGAATATAAGTAGTTCACTCTTCTTACAGTTGTACCTGAGACCATGTGACCCAGCGTACCTCTCACTGATCCCAATAAGCACGTTTACGACTTTGACAGATGGGCTTACCAGCACCATGTCGTCGGCATAAATAATGTTGTTCATACAAATACCATCCACTGAACAGCCGACACCGGCCCCGCTGAGCTCACCTATCAGTCCATCAACATACAGGTTGAAGAGCCGTGGTGAAGTCAAGCCTCCCTGTCTCACTCCACACTCCAACCTGTATTCCGACGAACATGAGCCCGCCCACTTAACATTATTGGTTTGGTTTCCGTACCAATACCTTAATATATTTATTAAAACCCTGGGTGTGCTGGTTTCCCCCCGGAGCTTATCCCACAACACGTTATAAGACACAAGGTCAAATGCCCTCGACAGGTCCAAAAAACAACCATATATAGGCGTTTTCCTCGTAATACTGGACAGTATGCTTGAGTCGCAGCACAGTAGTTTCAGTCGATTGCCCAGCCCTGAAACCAAACTGGGCCTCGTGCAGATCTATATGCTCACTTAGGTGACTATCAAGCAAACCATCCAGCACTTTGGCGATCACCGTAGCCAATGAGATAGGTCTGTAATTGTTCCCGTCGGAAGCACTACCAGTCTTATTTTTGAGAATCGGTATAACGGTAGTCTTCATAAGCTCCTTGGGTAAATATGAATGGCCTATACACAAATTAAAAAACAGGACCAACACCCTCGGCAAATGAACACCTGCAAACTGCAAGTGCGCGATGCTAAGGTCGTCATGTAATAAAATAAACCCTACTTTTTTCAAGACGGTAAAAAAAGTCATCCGGTATAAGTAAATTTTTAAATATTAGAATAAAAAGAATTTAAAAACATTTGAAAATAGTAGCCCACCGGAATCGGGAACAGCAATGCGCGCTGTGTCCAGAAGTACCGCTTTCTGAATCAGGCCCTTAATCCAGCTGCCCAACGAGAGCCTCCTTAGGTGTTGGTCGAGACTCTTGGCAATAAAGCCATTGGCTGATACGACTATCAGCATAATGGTCGCAGGGTCCACATCCCACATGTCGACAACCTCGCGAGCCAAGTCAAGATACTTGATTTACACAAGGGCACATACCTATAATAGTACGGCACTTCCGATTCCGCAAGGCTGTATTTCAGCGCAAGTTGCTGATGGATAATCCTGGCTACAAGATTGTGTCTATGCAAGTACTCTTCGTTAGCTAAATAGACGAGAACACTCGGAGATAATGTGTCGGATTGATTCTTCTGGACGGTGGCATGCCCGACCAATGTCACTCGTGCCGTCCTTCACAATAAATCTCCGGTAATTGTTCGTCATGAGAAATTTCTAGGAAATATTCCCTGAGACTGCATATCTCGCGATTGTGGAGGGTCTTAGTGTTTAAAAAGCCTCGGCCTCCACCCTTTCGCGGGATATACAGTCTCATTACCGATGACCGTGGGTGACGCATTCGATATGCAGTCAACAGCGTACGGACCCTCCGATCCAGGGCGTCGAGTTCAGACGAGTCCATTTGGGTACGCTGAAAGAGTACATCAAAACCAGCATGACCCAACCGTTGAAAGCGCGCACCTTGTTTCCGCCTGATAGAAGACTATTAAATACTTTCTTCAGACGGCCAAAGAAGCGCTCCTTCAACGATTGTTTCATGTCAGTAACATTGATGCCCAACGCTTCCGACATACCCAAATACTTATAGGTTTCAGATGCGGAGAGGGTTCTAAGGTTTATGGAATCTGATAGTTGGGTTCCCACGAATTCCACAATCTCCCCTCGCTTTACATGCATGACCGTACATTTGTCCACACCAAATTCCATCCTGATGACGCTACTGAATGTGTTTCAGTTATTTTCAGTAGCTTCATCAGTTGCAAATTGTTGGGGGCAAACAGTTTTAGGTCATCCATGTACGAGATGAGATATAACCTGACCACCTCTCCTCAGCCTCAGCTGGATCGAGCCTAGACCTGAATCCTCCAGCAATGTACTTAGAGGATTCAAGGCTAAGCATAACCAAAGCGGACTCAAACTATCGCCCTGAAATATGCCTCGCTCGGTCCTTATCGGCTCGCTATTCCTCTCGATATTTCGACATCCTGGATAGCGAAGGACCGTCCTCCATTGCCCCATACACGACATCAGGAAGGTGCGCAGAGTTGCATCCACTTTATACAACTCCAGCACCCTCATGAGCCATGTATGTGGCACCGAGTTATAGGCCTTCTTATAATTTAACCAACATGTCGACAGATCCTTTCGGGAATGACGAACCTGTTGGCTAATGGTCATATCAATGAGGAGTAGCTCCTTAGTACCGCGGGATCCATTCCTACATCCATTTTGAGAGGCAGACATGATGGAATTGGTGTCTATGTGTTTGTTAATTTTAGCTCTCAAAATGAATGTAAAAACTTTATACACCGTCGGAAAGCACGTGATCGGCCTATAATTTTTGGGTTCCGCAATGCTATCTGATATATGGAGCAGGAGGGTAACTCCTGCCATTAGGAACCCAGGTAGCGAACCAGACTAAAGCAGACTGGTACTGAGCCGCCAAGCGAGCGTGCGACCCAAGAAACCATTTGATCCAGAAGTCGTGCAGTCCGTCCAGTCTTGGAGACTTCCAGTTAGGCAACGGACTTACTGCACGAGCTACATCTTGGGGACAGATGGTAATAGCCCCCATTTGTGGTGTTGGATCGCAGGTTCGCTCGACTTCTCGAGCCCTCACCTTCGGTGTGACTGACAGGCACCAATCAGATACTGCGCCAGAAAGAACACATGGCATCATCTTCCGGCAGGCGCGTGTCAGTCACACCTTGGTCCGGTCGCTCCCAACCCCTATAAACCCACCTATCGCTCACTCTGGAAGGTGCGATTCTGAGTGTATCTGTCTACTCGCCGCTTATACCTATGAATACGGTTCGCCCACGCATACACTTTCTGCTTCAGGAAGTCGATGCGCTCTGTGATACGCGACATAGTCCTGAGGGCTGCTATCAGTCTCTGAGAACGCCGACCTCACAAAGCGCAGCACTCTGGGGCGAGTATTGCCCGCTCTGAAGCAGATTAGTTTGCCGATGAGCGCTTTGGCCCCCCAAATACGGCGCTCAATTCAATAATAAAGTTTGTCATTAATCGTTTTTCTTCCAGAGGGAAGGGTAGAGGAGGGGAGAAAGAGGGGGAAATAAGGAGAGAAAGGGAGAAGGGGAGGGTGTGTTAAGGGGTAAGGGAGAGGAGGGTATATTGAGGGGTGAGGGAGGGGAGGGGTTATGAGAAGGGGTGGATGATTGAGGGAGGAGAGAGATAGGAGTGTGCAATGAGGGAGAAGGAAGTGGAGAGGGGAGAGTTGGTGAGAGTAGAGGGGAGGGGAAACCGGTGAAGGGGTGTGAGGGGGATAGGGAGGTTAGCGGGAAGTGGATGTGGTGAGGGGAGGTAAGAGGGAGAGAGGTGAGGGGATGAGCGGTGGGAAGGAGAGAAAAAATGAGATGGGTGAGAAGGGGGGGGCGACGAGTGCCTATACACCTTAAAGTTGCTTTTTGTATAGCACTGATTCACTGAAGGGAGATTGACTTGCGCCTTTGGACTGATTGATTGGAGAGCGGGGAGAGGTGAGGTGAGAGTGATAGGAGGGTGTAGTGAGGGGGGAGAGTGTAGTGAGGGGGGAGAGTGTAGTGAGTGGGGAGGGTATGGAAAGGGGGGTGAGGGTCAGGGGAAAAGTTGGCGAGGGTAGAGGGGAAAGCGGTGAAGGGGTATGAGAGGGGGCGAAAAGGGGATGGGGAGGTTAGCGGAAAGGGGATGTGGTGAGGAGGCGGTGAGGGGGTTGATAGGGGGAGGGTGAGAGGGGTGGGAAGGGGGTTTAGAGGGAGAGGAAAAGAGGTGAGAGGGGGGTTAGAGGGATTGGGGTGACGGTACGGGTGAGAGGGGGTGGGGCGACGAGTGCCTTTACACCTTAAAATTGCTTTTTGTATAGCATTGATGCATAAAGGACGCTGTTACAAATGGGTAGTCAAATCATTACACAAAAGTATGTTTATTAAATAAAATGCTTTGCATTCTTAAAATGTTTTTTTGCTAAATTGTTGATAGTTCTAGTTGATTGAATTGTTGTTATAGTTCAGAATCGTACCATGCACAGATGTGCATGGTACGATTCTGAACTATAAATATAATTTTTAATAGGTAAATTTTCTCAATTAATGTACCGAAGTAAAAATTTTCAGTCCGGTACATTTATTGAGAAACTGTACCTATTTAAAATTATATTTATAGATCAGTACCGTGTGAACACTCGTTAGCGCAGTACGCATTACGCTCATAATAATATATCGTCAACCGCTTCGCGATTCCATAAAGTTTATTTTTTTATTATTAACATTCTCGTATAGCGTTATTTTATTCGTGATGAAGACTTGTTCAATTTGCAATGATCAATTCAACGACGGGGTTCAATGTGCGAGCTGCAAGAAATTCCTGGTCTTCTCTTGTGCGAATATATCTGAAGGGGGTTGGAGGAAATTGGGTGCTGATCGAAGAGCACAATGGAAATGCCCTGCATGTAGATTGTCGTCGCCGGCTTTGTTTTCCCCTCAACCTACAGCTTCACTAGATACAATACCGAGTGAGATTCGAGAAATGAAGCAAGGGCTACTGGATTTACCATCTTTAGTCAGCAATTTAAAATCCATTAAAGATGAGTTGACCGAGCTCAAGAAAAACTATGACTCTTCTAGTGGGAGGCTTGATGAGTTCGACATTAGACTTGTTACACAAGCCTCAGAGTTCGAGAAGCTTCGGGATAAAGGAGGTCTACTCCGAATTGACAAATCCGAATGTTCGGGACCGACCGAAACACGACCGATCATTGCATTGGTGTCCTACTACGAACAAAATGTACTTCTAGAGTTGGAACGTTTTATCGACATGGTTTTATTAGTCATTAATATTCATTTCGATATAATTTAACTGTTGAATTACAGAGTATATTTTTTTTTTTTAACAAGGAAATTGAACTTTGCTTTTAATTTAGTATTTATACCTACGAACATTGTAATATTTCTCAAAAAAATCAATATATTTGTATCCAATGAGGTTTTATATTGTTTGTATCAGACATTGTTGGAGGTTGCATGTGTCAGAAACTAATTCATATTACATTAATGTTAAGTTACAAAAGTCAAAAACTATAAGGTTTTTGTTAGACTGAACTATTTCTACAGAGAAAGTAGTATTATAATCAGGAGAATAACAAGGGAACAGATATGTAGCTGAATAACAAGGGAACAGATACTCGTATGTAGCTGAATAACAAGGGAACATATATGTAGCTGAATAACAAGTGAACAGATATGTAGCTGAATAACAAGGGAACAGATATGTAGCTGAATAACAAGGGAACAGATATGTAGCTGAATAACAAGGGAACAGATATGTAGCTGAATAATTTTTACCTCTCTTATTTACCGTTTGCTAAATCTACATAAAGTATATAGTTGTAGTCTCAAGGTTTGTATTTTTTCATGAAACATGACAATTAATGCTGGATCGTCATAATTATAGTGAGGCAAGGAGAATAGACAACTACATAAATAATGTTATAATATCCACTTTAATACGTCACACAAAAATACATCATCACTTTCAAAATAACAATATAAAAACAAGATACTTAACTTTGAAGAGAAGTGTTCCGTTTCGTAGTCGAAGCTCAACTGAACTAGACAGCGCACTGTGCTTTTATATCCGACCGTCTAGTTCAATTGATCAACCTATAACAAACACAAAAATAGTAGAAAATAACTTACATTTTCAAATCACATATTAAGTTACATAAAATTACATTTTAAGTTGATGATAAAATTCATAGTTTGCAATTAACATATTTCAATTTAATTTTACAGGTATTAGTAATAAACAATAATATTTCACACCGGAAGTTCCGTTAAAGAGTATTGAATCAACAGTTTAGAATTACTATAAAACAAAGGAATATAATGTACATAATTTACTTTTGATATTAATTGATCCAGTTGTTTATTTGAAATTAGTAACTGATAGTTTCAATTTTTAACAAAACAAAGGAATGTCATGCTCTTTGTTAATGTTCGTATTTCGGTTCTGTATATTTATGTATGTACAGAACCTGTCACATGCATCACAGAGCATAATCTTTTTAGAAGAAATGTAGCGTTGCTATGGAGTTTTTTCTAACAGACTTGTCATTCCTTGCGTCGATCGTATTGTGTAACATCAACTATTAACTATTATAATAAACAACAATATAATATGTGTTCAATTACGTTCTCATAGCACCTTATACTGTACCTAACCGGGTACCAAACTATCATAACTAACATATTGCGTTTGCCGATTATCAAAATAAAAAAGTCAAAGGAGAACAAGTACAAAAACAAGCGGAGCTTGAGTTTTTTCATTATTGCAAAACTCATGACAAAATATAAGTATTTAAACTCAAACCAAATCTCATATGTCGCTATGGATATAGCGAAAACCGTATTTCGGTCGTTTATCATCAAGTGCTGACTGAAGTGTAAAGTGTTCAAGTCAAGATAAGAAGAAGAAGCTCTGTGCGGGACAGACTTTTTAATTCAGATGAACGTCGTTTGATCCTTGAAGACTTGAAGAACAAAGGAACGTGGAACTAGGTGGCATAAGGATGGCTCTTGTAGAGTTGTGCGAGCATATACAGCAGATGAAAGTGCAATTGCAATCAAGAATAAATATAGTTTAGAAAAATATAGATTTCTTTCATTTTCTAATAATTGTATATGTCTTTCTCTCTGTCTTTGTCCCCCTCCGTAACTCTTAAAATGTCGATTGCACACCATGTGTACAGATAACAATAGAATTTCAATTGTGTCTGCTAATTAGCGCGCGACGGGTTAAAGCATCTGTGGCAGATGTAGCAGGCTGAGATTGTGACCTGCCGGGAGTTCTCCGAATTAAAATCGTCTTGGGTTAACTCGGGAGCACTCACTCCGGCCCTATGCACATATTATTGTTTGCTCGGCCAGCATGTCGTACGGTCGCTAGAGCAGAGTCGCCGGTGTGTCGGACTCTGGAAGCCCTCAATGCCCTCCTGGCAGTCAATCCTGATTGTGATCTGTTTGCCGATGAATGGAGAGAGATAAAGCGAGTGTGTCTAAAGTTTTGCGAGAGAAAGTATGAGAGAATTTCCACTGTTATTTATTAAGTATGTAGTAGATATTACAATATTAGTATTGTGTTTCTAGGTTAATTATTGTAATTGGTGTATAACCGTTTTAATTAACTATAAATAAATAAATTATGCAAAACACAGCAGGCCAAGATAATTCTGCCTGCTCTCTCTGGATCGTAGTGCAGCTCCCTCGCTGCCAAGAGACACCTCCAGCGATCCTTGAGTATCCCAAATGTGCGTTCAATGGTGAAGCGGGTACGCTTGTGCACAGCATTAAATCTGCCTTCTCAACTGTAGTCTAATCTACAACATTACCTATAGGTTTCAGAAGATATAGGGTACCCTGAATCACCTGTCGAAGTAACATATTATTGGTTAAATTTGATTGATTTTGTTTAAGTACACAAGGCGTATCAGAAACATGTGATCATCCTTAAATTTGACCACACCTTTCTGGTACATCCTGTAGTATAAGTATTTTAAATATGAACATCTAATTTATACTTGCCTAATAGATATGTTGTCTCGGTGAGACTCTCCAGGTGCCCCTTGATCTCACATTGAGACCAAATAAACGCATCATGCGTAGCTCCGCCAAAAGTAGCATCCCCAATTAGGATCACACAGTCAGAATCGCATATCTGGAAAACATTCTCTTACGACTCTTTGAATGTATCATGTTCTTTCAAAATCTAGTATTTTTTTCACTAAACGACTTGCCACTTGAATGTTAATGGAATGGAAATGTTTTCTATTGAAAAACCGCTCCTCATGCTCACTGGACCTCACAATAGCAACGTGCGTGCAATCAATGCACCCAATTACACCAGGTAAATTATGTTTTCCATAAAATCTGAAAGAAACGACATAATTTGAAACAAAAGTTACATTAAAGGCAACTGGAAGAGATCTCAGCTATACCTAAATTCTTCCATCGTAGTGTTAATTTTCTTATAAGTAGTATGTTATTTTTAAGGTGAAACAAGCCGCGGACACGAACTCACTGGTGGGCGTAGCCAAAACACACGCTATCTCACTTGGCATCGTGACCGACAGAGATAGTATCAGTGATGAGCAGTAGGCGCTACACGCACACAAACGCCATTCCGAATAGTCCCGAACTGAAACGACGTTACATTGTAGCGCTGCCCGCTCGCCAAAATTCCGAGAATTCGGGAAGTACAAGCCGGCTACAGATCAAGCTATACGTATCCAGTATAAGCTGATCTCGCATTGTATAGGATTTCTTTACAATGAGAGGTCAGTGTAAACTGGTAATGTATAAAAACACGTGAAAAAGTAGAAGGCGCGCGCTGTTATCGTTTATTTATACCCCTCTGTGTACCTACGAGTATTATAAAGATTGCATAATTTGTTATGTTTCTAAAAAGTTTTCCCCGTGTGGTCAGGCAGGCAGCGATCGCTCAAGAGTTCACGACGCACGCTTACTTGTCCAGCAGTCATCATTGGCCCGACCGCGCTGTTACTTATTACGTACATAAATAGTAATAATAACTATTTATGTACGTAATAAGTAACAATTATACCTAATTAATAAATAATTATACCTAATTACCTACCTATTACTATTATATTGACTACCTACCTAGTTTAAGCTGATCTCACATTGTATAAGATTTCCTTACAATGAGAGGTCTACTACCTACTAGGCAGAATGCAGATAATATTCTATTAGCTAAACTATGAAATTTCCCACATAATACAACGTTAATAATAATAATAAGCTGGCAACACCAAAGTCAACAAGTCACATTTGTTTTCATATCTGCACATTTTCAATTTTAATAATAATCGCAGTTTTTTTTTTTTATTTTATGAGAATCAACCTGAAACCATCCTGAAACCCAAACCTACAAGACAAAATTAAAATAGCAAAATGAACCAGAATCATAAAGATTTTCATCAAAAACTACCGAATCGGAGGTGACATCTGTCATCTCCGACAAAACAAACATGAAAATTAAATTAAAATGTTGACAAGATCAGCTGCAAGACGAGCACGCCCACCATCTCCGGACTCGCCGCTCAGCTCCGCCCCGCCGCCGCCGGTATCCAGCCCCACTATGAGCGCTGTGACGACACCGGCCGCGGCAGTTGCGTCGAGCTCGAGCGACGAGTATTTTTCCCCGCTGACGTCGCCAACACCTGTACGTCGGCAGGGGAGAGGCCGGCCACCGAGGAGCTTGGGACTTAGGGGCCATCCGGCCCCGAGCCGGGTCCCCGCTGCCGGTGGTTGTGTGCAGCGCATGAGATGGACTCAGTCAATGAACGAGAACGTCATGCGCGCATATTACGGGTCTACAGAGGGAGGAACTAATCTCACTGCGTATCGTGTTAGGATGCTGACTCTGTTCCAGGAACTAGAACCAACCGTCAACACCTCGGCCCAACGACTGTCGGATCAGGTGCGGGTCATCCAACGCAATCACAGGTTGGACGATACCGCACTTGATAGGCTGCGCTCAGAGGTACTGAGCAGCCGTATCGTCTCGACCCCAGCACAAACCGCGGTACAAGCGTCAACTATAGATGCAATCTCACCGCGGTTCAATCATGTTGAAGAGGAGGATGATAGGGTTGACACAGTAAGTAGCCAGTGCAATACCCGGTTGAGGAGCGCACTGGAGGATGCGTTTCGCGAGTATAGGTCCACTCCGACCGAACTTAGACCCCGTTTACCACGCCTACCTATGCACAAAAAAAATAGGGCGCTGGTGAGTGCCTTGGACTCGCAGCTTAAGAATTTTTTCGAAAGCAGCGAGGACCTCGTTGATACACACTCGATTCTGTATTGCGCGGCTGTTGCGGTATGTCGTTTAGCTAACGTCAATTTTCCTAGCTGTGACGGAGCTACTCGACCAAAACCAGCTGTACCAGCCTGGCAATGCAGGATCGAGCGTCGTATCGATGGGGCCAGGGTACTCATCGGCAAACTATACTGCTTCAGGGAGGGCAATACACGACCACGAGTGATGCGCTTTGTGAGGCAGGCATTCTCGGGGACTGGAATCAGCCCTCGAGAATACATGTCCAGTGTCACAGAGCGCATCGACTTCCTGAAGCAGAAAGTTTGTGCATGGGCGAGCCGTATTCGGCGGTATAAGCGGCGGGTTGATCGTTACACGCAGAATCGCATGTTCCAGAGCGATGAGAGGTGGGTATATAGAACTTGGGAGCGACCTGAACAAAATGTGACAGACGTATGCCGCCCGGATGATGCCGCTACGAGTGAATTTTGGCGCAGCATATGGTCGGTACCCGTCTGTCACTCTGAGGCTGACTGGATGCAGGATGTCGAGCGAGTGTGTGAAACTATACCAGAAATGGGAAAAATCGCAATTACGCCATTAGACGTAGCCAGAGCAGTCCGTCCGTTACCGAATTGGAAATCACCGGGACCGGACGGACTGCACAATTTTTGGTTGAAATGGCTAAGTAGTTCACACACTTGCCTGGCATCTCAGTTCCAATCATCCTTAGAGTCTGGGTCGCTACCGCCGTTTCTAACAACAGGCGTTACCCACCTGCTCCATAAGTCAGGTAGTCCCGTGGAACCCAAGAATTATAGACCGATCACGTGTTTGTCGACGGTCTATAAACTTCTTACATCCATTTTGAGAGCGAAAATTAATACGCACATTGATAGTAACACGATTATGTCTACCTCTCAAAATGGATGTAGGAACGGGTCTCGCGGTACTAAGGAGCTACTCCTCATCGACATGGCCATTAGCCAACAGGTTCGTCGATCCCGCAAGGATCTGTCGACATGCTGGATAGATTATAAGAAGGCCTATGACTCGGTGCCACATACATGGCTCATAAAGGTGTTGGAGTTGTACAAGATTGATGCGACTCTACGCACCTTCCTTGAGTCGTGTATGGGGCAATGGAGGACGGTCCTTCGCTATCCTGGATGTCGACAGATCCAAGGGAATGATGATCCTGTATGGATTAAACGGGGAATATTTCAGGGCGACAGTTTGAGTCCACTTTGGTTCTGCTTAGCCCTGAATCCTCTAAGCACACTTTTGGAGGATTCAGGTCTAGGCTATCGGTTGAAGAGAGGTGGTCAGGTGATATCTCACCTCCTCTACATGGATGATTTGAAACTCTTTGCCCACAACAAATTGCGGCTGATGGAGCTACTTAAGGTTACTGAAACTTTCAGTAGCGCCATCAGGATGGAATTTGGTGTGGACAAATGTGCAATCTTGCATGTTAAACGAGGTGAGGTTATGGAATCCGATGGAATTCAACTTTCGGATTCCATACATCTTAGATCCCTCTCCTCATCCGAAAGCTATAAATATTTGGGTATGTCGGAAGCGTTAGGCATCAACGTTGCTGACATGAAGCAATCGTTGAAGGAGCGCTTCTTTGGTCGCCTGAAGAAGGTATTAACCAGTCTTCTTTCAGGCGGAAACAAGGTGCGCGCTTTCAACGGTTGGGTCATGCCAGTTTTGATGTACTCTTTCGGCATACTCAGATGGACTCAGACTGAACTCGACGCCCTGGATAGGAGGGTCCGTACACTGCTGACTGCAAACCGGATGCATCACCCACGATCATCGGTGATGAGACTGTACACCCCGCGGAAGTGCGGGGGTCGAGGCTTTTTAAATGCGAAGACCCTCCACAACCGCGAGGTGTGCAGCCTCAGAGAATATTTTTTAAAAGTCGAAGTGGGTATGCACCGTGATGTCGTTGCAGTGGACAAGGGGCTCACCCCACTGTCCATGGCTAAAGAGAACTGGCGCAAACCTGTAGTACTTACTACCGATGACCGCAAGAAGGTATGGCAAAGCAAGGAGCTCCACGGGCGCTTCTATCGGGCTCTTCATGAGCCCGGTGTAGATTTCTTAGCGTCCGTATCCTGGCTACGTTTCGGTGACCTTTTCGGGGAAACTGAAGGTTTCGTCTGTGCAATTATGGACGAAGTTATCTTGACGAATAACTATCGGAAATATATTATGAAGGACGGGACGGTTGACGTGTGTCGGGCATGCCACCGTCCGGGTGAGTCCATCAGACATATTATCTCCGGTTGTTCTCGTCTGGCTAACGGCGAGTACTTGCACAGGCATAACCAAGTAGCTAGGATTATCCACCAGCAACTTGCTTTGAAATATAAACTAGTCGATTCTGAGGTACCATACTACAAGTATGTGCCCGACCCAGTTCTCGAAAATGACCATGTCACTTTGTACTGGGATCGGTCTATCATTACTGACAGGACTATTGTCGCCAATAAGCCTGATATAGTAGTGATAGATCGGTTAGTGCGCCACGCAATGATAGTCGATGTTACCATTCCACATGACGAGAACCTCGTGAAAGCTGAGAAAGAGAAACAAATAAAATATCTCGACTTAGCTCACGAGGTTGTTGATATGTGGAATGTGAGCTCGGCTGTCATTGTGCCGATTGTCGTAACGGCCAATGGCCTGATGGCCGAAAGCCTCGAACAACATCTCTCGAGGCTATCATTAGGCGGTTGGATCAAGGGCCTGATTCAGAAGGCAGTACTCCTTGATACGGCTCGCATTGTGAGAAGGTTCCTGTCTCTGCAGCCCTAACCACCGGTAGCTTGGACCCTGCTCCCGACACCGGCGGACCTCTATTTTTTTATATTTTTAAATGTTTTTTTTATATCCTTTTTTTAAGAAATATTTAAAAATGTAAATAGATAAGAAATAAAATAAATAAATGACATAATAATAAAGTAAATAACACTG
The DNA here is from genome assembly GCA_946251885.1 of Cosmia pyralina. Lineage (NCBI taxonomy): Eukaryota > Metazoa > Arthropoda > Insecta > Lepidoptera > Noctuidae > Cosmia > Cosmia pyralina. The sequence continues at coordinate 15,256,125 of OX276369.1, read as the reverse complement.
ACAAGTCAACAAATGTCCGATTTTTCATATCCCATATTTTCCGTATTTATTTATTTTCTCAGTCACATTTAATCTCTAAACTACCAACAATAAACAACAATACCTTTAGGAACAAATTAAGAAGATAATATACAACAGCAAAATGAGAAAAAACTACAAAATTATCAAAAAAACAAGAATGACGGCTGACAAGTTTGACAACTACATGCCTACAATCAAACATTAAAGATGATATGAAAATAAATGTTGACAAGATCAGCAGCTCGCCGCGCACGCCTATTACCTCCGGACTCGTCGCTCAGCTCCGCCCCGCCGCCGCCGGTACCCAGCCCCATCGAGAGCGCTGAGACACCGGCCGTGGCAGTTGCGTCGAGCTCGAGCGACGAATATTTTTCCCCGCCCACGTCGCCACCACCTGCTCGTCGACGGGGAAGACTCCGGCCGCCGGAAGGCTTAGGACCTCGAGGCCCACTGGCCTCTGATAGGGTCCCAGCTCCCGGCGGAAGTGTGCAGCGCATGAGATGGACACGATCCATTAATGAGAACGTCATGCGCTCATACTATGGGGCTACAGAGGGAGGACACAATCTGACCGCGTACCGTGTTCGGATGCTCTCTCTTTTTCAGGTGCTTGAGCCAGCTGCCAACGTTTCGGCTCAACGATTATCGGATCAGGTGCGGGTCATCCAGCGTAATCATATGTTAGATGACACTGTACTTGATCGCCTGCGAAGTGAAATGCAGAGTAGCCATGTCATTGCCCCCCCGCCGTCGCAGACTAATATAGTACCACCACAGTCCGACATAAACCAAGTTGACGAGGGAAGTGATGACAGGGCTACAAACGTAAGTACCCAGTGCAATGAAGAATTGAGGAGTGCTTTGGAAGGTGCGATTCGGGAATATATACGAATACTTTCTTACTTTTTGTGGATTCACTCAGAGTAACGCAGTGGGTAATTGCAATGGTCGTCATTTGGATTTGGTGTTGAGTACACTGGCGGAGGGAGGTAGTGTGAGCGTGTGCGCGGCGGAGGCACCGCTCGTACCGGTAGACGCATATCACCCGCCGCTCGAGATCTCGGTGAGTACACACACGCGTCTGCGCCGGCACCCCGCCGGCTCAGCAGGCTCGGCTGCACTTGACAGTAACGCATGTGCACCAGGAGGTTGGAACTTTAATAAAGCCGACTTTTTGTCATTGTATTCGTTAATTGCAGCCGTAGACTGGACTCCGTTGTATGACATGAACTTAGAAGCAGGTTTAGATTATTTTTATAATATTATTAATTCTATTATGTGACTGTGTTCCGAAAAAAAAAGCGAAGTCGTGTAAACTCAAGGTACATTTATCCTGAGTGGTACACTGTTGAAATAATTCGCGACATAAGATTAAAGGCTAGTCTGCACAAACAGGGGGCCAACCACCACTTCTTAAAGCAGTATTATTTTAATGTTACTTCAGTGTGAGAAAGAGATGGAGCTATACAGGACGTCTAGCTCCATCTCTTTCCCACACTCATGTAAGATTAAAATAATACTGCTTTAAGAGGTGGTGGTCTAGCTCCAGTACAAGGCAAGCGGTTCGAGGGTCGATTACGAAGCGTTTGCTCGGTGTAGAACCAACATTAAAAATATGTTAGCAGTGGCACATGATCAATATCGGAACCGTGTTCAAAGTCAAATGCTGAATGATCCTAAATCTTTTTGGAACTATGCCAAGTCTAAGAGAGGTGGGAGAAGTCCGCAAGCGATTTTGAAAGACGGGGTGGCATTGTCTGGTCAAAGGTCTGTGGAAGAGTTTGCGGAGTATTTTTATTCTGTGTATAGGGCAGAGCGACCGGAGTTGGATGTAGATGCGGCTATAGCTCATGCAGGTAGCGGAAACGGAGCGGCGCGAGTGCACTTGGACCAATTACAGTTAGTAGACGTAAGTCGCGTGCGCTTCAAGATCTTAAGCCGAAACGGTCTGCAGGTCCTGACGGCATTCCACCTTACGTGTGCAAAGATTGTCGATTCGTGCTAGCGAAGCCGCTACTTCATATTTATAACCAGTGCCTAAAAGCTGCCGTATTTCCGGAGAGGTGGAAAGTGATCCGCGTTGTTCCAGTTCCGAAGGGAGGGTCAGCTGAATTGGTGGATGGGTATAGGCCAGTCGCAAAAATATTAGAAACTGCCATTCACAAGAGCATATACCTTCAGGTGAGCGCACAGCTATCAGACGCTCAGCATGGGTTTAGACCGGGAAGAAGTACCACCAGTAATCTTCTCTGCCACATGGCTCACCTGGTGCCGACGCTGGATAGTGGGGGACAAACTGATGCTGCTTACTATGATTTCAAAAAAGCATTCGATCTAGTCGAAAATGACATTTTGCTTAGAAAGTTAGCACGTGTTGGTTTCACCCCACACTCGCTCCAGTTTTTTGCCAGTTATTTGAGGGATAGGCAACAATATGTGGAATATGCGGGACACGTGTCAGATCCATATTTCACGAGGTCTGGGGTAAGTCAAGGTACTAACCTTGGCCCTTTGGGCTTCCTTCTGATGGTAAACGACCTACCAGAAGTAGTCCAAGACGCTAATTGTTTGTTGTTTGCCGACGACCTCAAATTGTCCCTCGCGGTAAACAGCGGTGATGACTGTGTCAGGCTACAGGGGGACATTGATAGGGTAGTGAGCTGGAGCAAAGAAAATCTCTTACAGTTTAATAGCTCGAAGTGTGTGACCATCTCTTTTTCTCGCGCACACAATCCCATCTCACATACCTACCATATTGACGGGTTGCCTATGGCGCGGGTCACAGAAGTCAAGGACTTGGGAGTAAGCTTTAACACCTGTTTGACTTTTCGGGATCACATCATGCGTATCTGTAAAAGATCGTATAGAAATTTAGGTTTCATGCTTCGTATGGTCCGAGGGTTCACGAATTTGAAAGCTATTATAGCGTTATATAATGCATTGGTGAGGAGCCAGTTAGAATGTAATGCGGTCATCTGGGCTCCGCATGAAGCTAAATATAGTCTCATGCTGGAGAGGGTACAAAATAAGTTTATAAGATATTTATATAAGCGTTATTACGGAGTCTATCCCTTTTACCCGTTAATGTATCCAACCTTATTTATACAGGGTGGGCCAATAATTTTTGCAAATAGCAACACTAAATTTCTCGAATACCGTTGGAAGGAGGGGTGCGCGGGTGGCGGGAAACTATGCGTCGCTACATGCAATTTTAGTCACGATGGAGCGCTTCACGGGACAACAGCGTGCTTTTTGTGTTAAACAATTTTACAAAAACAACGATTCCTACGTTACTGTACGACGCCTGTTTCGAATTGAATATGGATTACGCCGTGTAAGCGAGTGTCCAAGTGTGAATTTAATCAAAGCTTGGGTCGTGAAGTTCGAGCAAACGGGATCGACAACGAATATTAAACAAACAGGCCGGCCACGTTCAGGAAGAAGCGATGAGAACATTCGAGAGGTTGAAATTTCCGTTCGGAACGATCCAGAATTATCTACGCGTAAGCGTTCGGCGGTTCTGGCATTACCGAGAACCAGTCTACGGCGGATTTTGCATCTAGACCTCAAACTGCACCCGTATAAGCTTCAAATTGTGCAGGAGATGAAACCAAATGATTACATTCAACGTAAGTTATTGGCTGACACAATGCTGGAGCAATTCTCTAGCCTGGAGAATGTATTCTTTACGGACGAGGCCCACTTTCACATCAACGGGCACGTGAATAAGCACAATTGTCGATATTGGAGCAGGGAAAACCCTCGCCTTAAACACCAAAAGCCACTTCATTCACCTAAAACGACAGTATGGGCTGCCATATCAGCAAAGGGCATAATTGGTCCGTATTTCTTTGAAAATAATCAAGGAGATAATGTAACTGTGAATTCAGCGGAATATGTCAAGATGTTGCGAGAGTTTTTGACGCCGCAGTTGCATGAATTTCAAGGATACAACAAGATGGAGCAACATGCCACACGTCAAATGTGACTTTACCGGTAGTCAAAGAAATGTTTCCGAATAAATTGATTTCTCGCAGAGGTGATATTCCATGGCCTCCGAGAAGCCCGGATCTTACACCATGCGATTTTTTCTTATGGGGATACCTGAAAAGTCGAGTCTACCTTAATAAACCGACGAATATATCCCAATTAAAACAAAACATCCACGACGAGATAGCCGCGATCCCCCGCAGCATGTGTCAGCGAGTTTTCCAAAGTTTGCGTAGTCGATTGCTAGAGTGCCAACGACGAGACGGTGCACATCTCGACGATGTCATTTTTAAAAAATAAATTTCATTAAATTTTCAAAACGTTAAATATATAATCAACAAAATAACAGTTGTAGTTTTATTTCTATTCATGTTTTAAAAGTGCAAAAATTATTGGCCCACCCTGTATTAGGTATGGTAGGATACAATGAGCTAAGGGTTAGGAGGGATCTTGCACTCACCTCGTATATATTTAAATTACTGAGAGGGAAGGTGCATAATGCAGTTATTTTAGGACAGGTGAGTCTGTGCGTGCCGGACAGGTATGTGTGGCGACGACGGCAGCCGCCTCTGCTGGTGGAACCGCGCGCTCGGACCAAATTTTTAAGGGAGGCGCCCCTGACGCGTGCACTTCGCACGCTCAACCTCATAGCGAGTGAGACGGATTTATTCTGTTGCTCTCTGAGTGAATTCACAAGGAATGCATTATTTATAATTAGTTATAGATTAGCTTAGATTAAGTTTAGGATAAGCGCATGTACCGCATTGGGTTACCCTGTTATGGTATATGTAAGTAGATAAATAAATAAAATAAATAAATATCGGTTCATGTCTCCCGAATTTAGACCACGCTTACCTCGTTTGCCCATGCAGAACAAAAATAGGGCGCTTATGGCGGCTCTGGATTCGCAGTTGTCAAACTATTTTGATGACTGCGAAGACCTCACCGATACTCATTCGATTCTCTACTGCGCGGCTGTAGCGGCATGTCGTGTAGCTCACGTCAAATTTGCTAATGACTCTAGAGCTACACGACCTGTTAGGACACGATTTGATTATCCCTTTTTAAAAAAAACGATTATTTGTGCTAAATGATTATATTGATTAAAAATCACAATAATATGGGAAACTTGGTCAATATTTTGACACGCGACCTATCCGGTAGGAGTCTCAACCCGAACTGGCTCTATTATCTGACTAATGCACTAGGTTTCGACCAGGACGATGACGTGGCGCTTATTAGGCAATAATGGGTGCATTCTGGGGATGTAACAACCCCCCCTTTAAGAGGAACTTTACGGTTTTCATGGAAAGTTACGAATTTATTCTTAACCTTGGAAGAGGAATTGTTTCAGGTTCCGGATCGTTATCTAAGTTGTTATTGTCCTGTGAGTCGGGCTTTCTTTTGCAGTCAAAATATTTCCCAAACTTCTTACAAAGTTTATAACTAGTAAAGATTAAAATTAAAATGATTACAAAGTAAGTTAAAAGTGGATAATGAGAACTATATTCAATTAGGTTAGGGCTAGGATTATTTATAATTTTATCAACATCTGACAATATTTGATTATTAATAATCTTAGGTAGTTTGTCTAAGTCTATATTTGACAATTTAGAAAATAACAAATTGGGTTTTGATATATTAAACTTTTCTAGATTACAACAGGCTTCATTAATTAGATTAAAATCGGAAACTATATTTTTAACATTTATGTCAATGTTGTTTCTACCAAACAGTTGTTTGTTTCTACAATAAGCGGTACAATTAGGTGGAATATTAAGTATACCAGTACCTAATATTTTCAACTCTATTAAATCAGATTTACACTGGATAGAAAGTTTAGTCGGTTCAGATTGGACAAATATCCATCTGTTACCTTGCAATTCTTGCCAAATATCTAACTGACCATACATTAATTTAGTTTGACAGTATTTAGGTATTTCCGTAACAATTTTTGTTAGTATATCGGTTTCACAGGTTGGTGTTTCTGGAATTAAGAGTGTGTTCACATCATCACATATATAAACTCTATTTACGGGTTCAACACATGATTTTAGATCACTTATACAGGTATATGTTAGTTTATCTTTACTAATGCCAATATAATTACAAGATGGCACTATCATTGCATAGGAGTTTGGTTTATCTATATTGTGCGGTATAGGTACCGAAATAGCCTTAAACAGATCTAACTCGAAAGAGTGTACAAGAGGAACTTTAATTACAAAGACTAACTTATTGTTTGCGAAATAACAAGACAATTTTAATATGTCAATTAAAGCATGAATATTATCTAAATCTAAGTCTAAAGGCAATTTTTCATAACTAGGTAATTTCCTAACATTATCTACTAGCTCATTATATAATTGATTAGGTGTCATAACTGACGGATGCAGAGTATTAGTTTTAGCGAATAACATTGCATTTACAAGGTCGTCTAATTTAAATGACAAGGTAAGTAGGCAAGATGATAGTTCAGTATAGACATCGTTCATTTTTGATTTTATATACAGCTTATCAGATAAGATAGACAAGTTACTAAAAGTGCTAGATAGATTAATAATAGCGTCATTCAAACGGACTTCATTTGTGTTTATAGTTTTAAGAGTTTCGTTATAGCGGGAAAGAGCCGTGCTCGTTACAATTATGTTATCCTTTAAAATAGACGCAATCTTAATATTATTACTATTTAGGGTTTGAATAGCGTTATTATATCTTATAGCATCGTCTTCATCCATTGTTCCAATGACTTGTTTGAAAAGAGAGCCAACTCCTGCTAACCAAGCGGATCTCTTTTCTCGCCCAGATGTTAAATGAGATAAGGTACTGTAGTCTTTTAGAATATCAATAAGTCGCAAAGCCAGTGGCTGCAGTATATTTGTACATTCGGATTCCTTAAGTACTGTATTTTCTTGACACAAAAGTGTGGAACTTTTTAGAACATTATTTATGCTGTCTATGTGGGGTTTTATATATGCAATATCTATGGGTACAAGCAAATGAATATTATCCCTGGTCTGTTTCATGATTCCTATCGGATCGAAGTATATGCCAGGGCTTTCAGAGACTTGTTCGACGATATCAGATGTTGCAAGGGACAGGAATGTAGATATTCTGAAAAATATATATATGACAAAATATTTAACTAATGTTATATTTTTTTTTTATTTAAGTTAAAACTAGGTTTTAAAGATATATGCGTAATACTAGATTAAGAACTAAGTGTTAGTTGTTTCCGCCAACTTTAATTCGTCATAGTGATACTTAACGTGGCGGCGATTAACGAGAAGGGTCAACGTATTGTTGCCATTAATTTTTATCACTTTATATGGGCCTTTCCAGATAGGCAACAGGGCTTTATTTTGCCGCGGGTGGTGTTTGATATACACCATATCGCCTGTTTTATATTTCATAGGTCTAGTTTTTCTATCATAATAGTCTTTTGATGTAATTTTAGATTTAAGAATGTTTTCTACAGCTTTCTCTCTGGAGAGTTTCATTCTTTGTTGGAGTATACGGACATAACTAGGGTATGTAGGTTCTAGTGCCGTGTCATAAATAGAAGTGGGTATAAATGGTTTGCAACCGAATAATAATTCATATGGTGTATAATTTGTGGTGCAATGGACTGTGGTGTTGTAGGTTAACATTGCCGTGTAAACATATCTCGGCCAGTCATTTTGATTGTCATCGACGAAACATTTTAAGTATTCTTTTAGAGTCGCATGACTTCTTTCTAAAGCACCTTGAGTTTGTGGATGATATGGGCTGGACCATAACTGTTTGATTTTCAAGAAGTTACAAGTTTGTTTAAATAGATCTGCTGTGAAATTAGTTCCTTGGTCTGTGAGAATAGTCTTGGGGATGCCAAATTGGGATATGAAATGTATCAAGCACTCAGCGGTTTCTTCTGCCGTAGCATTTCGAATAGGATAGCCAGCAGAGAATTTTGTGAGGTCGTCTTGAATTGTTAAAATGAACCTGAGCTTGGCCGTGCCTGATTCGGGCAACGGTCCGACAATGTCAAGTGACACGCGTTCAAAAGGTTGCGTAGATGTAGTTGTGATCTGCATAGGGGCTCGATTGGTTCTACGCAAAGCTTTATTGGTTTGGCATTGATCACATTTTCGGACATAGTTTTCGACATCTCTGCGCATATTGCGCCAATAATATTTCTCCTGGATTCTACTTAACATTCTATTTGAGCCCAAATGACCTGATATGGGAATATCGTGGTTTTCTTTTAGGATTTTAGTAATTTCCGTTGGAGAAGGGTAAATTATGGTATTTTTGAAAATATGGGCTGCGATTGAAGTAGAATGAAATAGGTATGTAATTATATTATGAATTTTCATAAAACTATGCGAATCGAATGGATTACGGAAGTCTGTCGTAGCGAATTCAGTTGTGTTTTTATTAATTAATTCAAGTTTTAGATTTTTGAGGCTCTTAAAAATATCTTCATAGTTACATTGATCGAAGTGATAGACTTTTAGGAAAAGGAAGTAAAATTTAACATTATTATTTTCAAAAGAGAGGAAGGAATGTAATGTTCTTTCTTCTTTTAGGATATCTTTTGGTTCCGGAAGATTATCAATGACTTCCGAAATATAGTGATTTGACTCGTCGAGGTCAATGGAAGTCGGTATAATAATAGTTTTTAATTTTGTTTTTAATAAGTTTTCACTATGTTCATGAATTATAGTATCAAATTGATTTAATTTGTTGTTTATTTCTTTCAGGCATTTAGTATAAGTGTCGTCGTCATTTTGGACTTCAGGTGGTGTTGGGATGTCAAAATCTTCAGGGAGTTCGAGGTCATCGGGTAACTCAACGTTTTCAGGTAAGTCTACAAAGTCAGGTAAGTCGGGAATTTCAGGTATTCCGGGACTTTCAGGATTAGCAGGAGGAATTTCCGGCTGTTGAGGTGGAGGTGGAATACTCACTGGTGTACTTTGTCGGTAAGTACGTGAGCAGTGTTTGGTAAGCTAGTGGATTTTACGGGGTAGCGGGAAAGAGCATCAGCGTTGCTGTTGATCTTACCCTTTTTATATTCGATCTCATAGTCGAATTCCTCAAGTCTTAATCTCCATCTTACTAGTTTAGAGCCTGGTTCTTTGCAATTGAATAGCCACCTAAGTGGTCTATGATCAGTTAAAATTTTAAATTTGTGACCATATAGATATGGGCGAAATATTTTTGTTCCAAAAATAATTGCCAGACATTCTTTTTCGGTTACGCTGTAATTAGTTTCAGCTTTATTTAATGTGCGTGAGGCAAACGCGATTGGGCGGTCCTTTCCTACCTCGCCTTGAGAGAGTATTGCTGAAATAGCGTAATTTGACGCATCACACGTCAGGATGAAAGGTTTAGTAAAATCGGGGTATATTAAGACGGGTGCTGAAGTTAAATTATTTTTTAATGTTTCAAAAGCAAGTTGTTGACTATTAGTCCAGTCAAATGGTATATCCTTTTTTAACAAGGATGTAAGAGGTTTGGCTAGCTTAGAAAAATCGTGTAGGAAGCGACGATAATAGGAAACCAACCCTAAGAATGATTTTACGTCTTTTGCGCATTTTGGGACAGGGAATTCGCTTACAGCTTTTATTTTCTCTGGGTTAGGTTTTAAGCCTGCTTCACTAATAGTATGGCCAAGATAAGTAACTTCTTTGCGGAGAAACTCGCACTTGTCTGGTTGCAGTTTGAGGTTGAATTTCCTCAATCTGTCAAATGTGTAGGATAATTTCTGGACATGGGATGTGAGGTCGTAGGAATATATAACAATATCGTCTAAATAAACATAGCAGTGTATACCTTGCAGCCCTGAAAGGACTGTGTTCATAAGTCTCTGAAAGGTTGCAGGGGCGTTTTTGAGGCCAAATGGCATTCTAATGAATTCGTAGTGACCTTCGGGTACACTGAAAGCAGTTTTAGGGACATCTTCATCTGAAATTTCTATCTGATGGAAGCCTGACGCTAAATCGAGAGTTGTAAAATATTTGCTATTACCAAGCTGGTCTAGGATTTCGTTGATTTGGGGAATTGGATAGCTCTCCCCAATAGTTACGTCATTGAGCTTGCGATAGTCAATCACTATACGCCATTTTCTTTTTCCTGATGCATCCACTTTTTTGGGCACTATCCAAATGGGGGATGACCATGGAGAGGTAGATGGTTTAATAATATTTTGTTCCAGCATCTTACTGATCTGGGTTCTGACCTCATCTTTATGAACCTCTGGAAATCTATAAGATTTTACATTTATAGGTTGCGAGGAACTTGTTTTGATTTCGTGCTTGATCGCACTGGTTGAAGTGAGTTCGTCGTCGGGAAGGTGGAATATATCTGCATATTGACTGCAGATGTCATAAAGAACTTCAGATTCTTCGGAGTTTAAATGGGAAGTTCGTAGCTGTTTAAGGACCTCGTTTGTTCTCTCGTAACAATTGGTGTTAGGTTGAGATAGGCATATTTCATTTTTAGTCATAGGTATCAAGGTCAAAGATAGGTTAGGATCTATTGAAATAGGTTTTTCAGATACATTTAGGATCGATACATTTATTCGATTATTACTTTTTACTTTCACTATTGAATTAGCTACTAGCAATTTATCACAAATATGTTGGTCCAAAATTATACCCTCTTTAACTTCTGGGTTTTGAACTAAACATTCTATGATGGTTTCGGTTCGTGGTTCTATAGTGTAAGATGGATGATTGAATGATAATTTTATATGATGGTGTCCGATTTCCAGCATACCAGAATCATAATTTATTCGGCAGCCATTTTTAACGAATAGGTCATTACCTATAATACCATCATAAGGAAAGCCTAGGTTATCAAATATATGAAATCTATGTGATACTATGTATCCAGGGGATAAACTTAGGTCTAGAGTAAGGTTACCGTGACTCGTAATCGGGTCCTTTGAGTCTATGCCTTTTATTCTGACAACATCAACTCTTAATTCAGGAGGTTTGATTAGGCATGATTTCTTTAGGATACACAAGGAGGCTCCAGTGTCTATCAAAAGGGTAAGTGGTTTTTCGCTGACAGACGACTGGGCGACGACATAGGGTAAGTATGTTTTTAAGTTAGTATTTACTTCATACACTTTGTAATCATCATTGTTTTCTTTTCTAGGGATGCACATAGATTGAGGAGGATTGGAGATGTCTTCAGTTTGGGGCTGGTTACCCTGTCGCGTGACATTATGAGAGCTGCCAATTTGGGGCTGGTTACCCTGTCGTATAGCTCTAGGTGATAAATGGTGATTAGGATCAGAAATGTCTTCTGTTTGGGGCTGGTTACCCTGTCGCGTGACATTTTGAGAGCTGCCAGTTTGGGGCTGGTTACCCTGTCGTGTAGCTCTAGAGGATAGATGGTGATTGGATATAGAATTAACGGCATCGACTTTTAAAGTTCGTCTCGTGCGACACCTTGTCGAGACGTTTAGTAATTTAAAGTGTCCTGATCAGATTCTAAAATGTTTGTAGTGGAGTCTTCTTCATTATTCACAAGGTTTACATGAGGATTTTTGGGCTTAGAAGAATATTGTTGCGCGGGGTAATTGAATTTATTGTTATATTTTTTATTATTAAATTCGCGCAATTTACATTCGGCTAAGGTATGACCCTCCTTCTTGCAGTATCTGCACACTGACGAATCCCTAAAGGAAGAAGGTTGATTGTTATTATTAGGTAGAAGTGGCTTAGGTGGAGGTCTATTCTGTTCTTTCTTGGAATTTACATTCTGTCGGAATGTGTGGTGTTGAATTTTTTCTTCAGAAATCGCATAGTTGACGGCTTCGTTCAGGTTTTTAGGATCTCTACATCTTACAATGTTAGCTATGCGAGGGTGTAACCCTATATTAAATGTATGAAGGGCTAGATCCTCCATCGCAGCCACTCTTCCTACAAGTTCACTTTTCTTTGTATTGGAAATTGTCACTTCTGTAAGTAGTTTGGATAGGCAAGTTTCGACTCGCAGATGGAATTGGCTGACCGTCTCCTGGTTAGTTTGATGACATTCTTGGAGCTCGGTAAGTAAATGGGCGTAATGTTTTCTCTCACCGAATTGATTTTTAAGGAATTCTTTGAGAGATGACCAATTGTCAAAGTCTTTGATGGAGCACGCGCTTTGCGCCTTGCCGTCTAGTTGGCTGATAATAAATTTAAGTATAATATCTTCCTGTGATGATGACGCCAAAGATATTGCATTATCGCAATTTACTATAAAAGCATTTAATTTATCTCGAGAGCCGTCAAATGGCTTGATAAATTTTAAAATAACATTAAGGGGTATTTCTTCATCTTTCACCTCCTTGAGGTCTTTTTTAGAATCGGATTTGGTCATTTTTTTTTTGTAAATAAAATAACTGGCTCCGAAATAAAATACAAGTACAATAACTATTATAAGGTCGCAATATAAAACTTTTGCCAACTGGTTCTGGACGGCTTATCAGTATTCTGAGTACTGAGTTACCGAATACGTGGGCGAAGGATGTTTAGACTACGGTCTGGACACAATGTTATCTACAGATACAAAGTAACAGGATTATAAAGTAACTTATGATTTGTAACTATGGCAAATCTATAAATAGGATTAAAATTAAGATCACTGAACTGACTCACAGAACACAGAAACACTTCATTTTGCGGAGACACGGAGGACGTCTGATCCTGGTCGGTGCTGGATACGAGCAGGTCCGTAGAATGCGCCTGCAGCGCACTGCCCAGTACCACTGCACAGTAGACAGGTGACGACTCGGATGAACCTCGAAAGGGCCCTGGATTTGGCCCCTCGAGCTGGAGTTAGCCTCTCCAAGGCTACTGGAGATGGCCTATTTCAGCCAAGGTTGGCCTCTCTTAGGCCGCAGATAGGTCGTGATGAGTTCGGGTCGTAGGATTTGAGGCACACAAGATACACTTGGCACAGAGACACTTTCACTGGATAACACTTCACGGGGCGTTCCACGGGATACAATCCCTTTACCGCTGCCACCAATGTTAGGACACGATTTGATTATCCCTTTTTAAAAAAAACGATTATTTGTGCTAAATGATTATATTGATTAAAAATCACAATAATATGGGAAACTTGGTCAATATTTTGACACGCGACCTATCCGGTAGGAGTCTCAACCCGAACTGGCTCTATTATCTGACTAATGCACTAGGTTTCGACCAGGACGATGACGTGGCGCTTATTAGGCAATAATGGGTGCATTCTGGGGATGTAACAGACCGAAACCAGCCGTACCAGCTTGGCAGTGCAGAATTGAGCGCCGTATTGGTGGGGCCAGAGCTCTCATCGGCAAACTAACCTGCTTCAGGGAGGGCAATACTCGCCCTAGAGTGATGCGCTTTGTGAGGCGGGCGTTCTCAGGGACAGATGTCAGCCCTCAGGACTATATGTCCCGTGTCACAGAGCGCATCGACTTCCTGAAGCAGAAAGTCTATGCATGGGTAAACCGTATTCGTAGGTATAAGCGGCGAGTGGACCGATACACTCAGAATAGCACCTTCCAGAGCGATGAAAGGTGGGTTTATAGGGGTTGGGAGCTACCGGACCAAGGTGTGACTGACACGCGCCTGCCGGATGATGATGCCATGTGTTCTTTCTGGGGCAGTATCTGGTCGGCGCCTGTCAGTCACACCGAAGGTGATTGGGCTCGGGAAGTCGAGCGAGCCTGCGATCCAATACCAGAAATGGGGACTATTACCATCTGTCCCCAAGATGTAGCTCGTGCAGTCCGTCCGTTACCTAACTGGAAGTCTCCAGGGCCGGACGGACTGCACAACTTCTCGATCAAATGGTGTCTTCGGTCGCACGCTCGCTTGGCGGCTCAGTACCAGTCTGCTTTAGAATCTGGTTCGCTACCCCAGTTCCTAACGACAGGAGTTACCCACCTGCTCCATTAATCAGGTAGCACCGCGGAACCCAAAAATTATAGACCGATCACGTGTTTACCGACGGTCTATAAAGTTCTTACATCCATTTTGAGAGCTAAAATTAACGAACATATAGACAACAACTCCATCATGTCTGCCTCTCAAAATGGATGTAGGAATGGGTCCCGTGGTACTAAGGAGCTACTCCTCATTGATATGGCCATTAGCCAACAGGTTCGTCGTTCCCGAAAGGATCTGTCGACATGTTGGATAGACTACAAGAAGGCCTATGACTCGGTGCCACATACATGGCTCATGAGGGTGTTGGAGTTGTATAAAGTAGATGCAACTCTGCGCACCTTCCTGATGTCATGTATGGGGCAAAGGAGGACGGTCCTTCGCTATCCAGGATGTCGAAATATCCAGAGGAATAGCGAACCGATAAGGATCGAGCGAGGCATATTTATTTTTTTTTTTTGTTTTTTTTTTTGTTTTTTTTTTTTTTGGCTTGTGGGTAGTTGTAAGAGTTACACAAAGAAAAATTTGCTCTTATTTGTAATTTTAATATAATTTAATAGAAACATTATTTATAATTATTTATGCTATATTTTAAAAGTTCATAGTTACTTCCTGCTGGTGTAGTGTTATCTCTTCACAACTTTTCTCTTACATTATTCTACTATTCACTTCACTTAACACAATGGATTCACTTGCAAGCACTCTGAGTGAATTAAAGGAGTTGTTTCACACAAAGATGAAAGCCTTTGCCTGCCTGCCTTTGAAGATGAACTACAGAAGGCCCCTTCATCACCTGTCACAACTTCTAGCCTGGCTGCGGAGTTCACAATGTTCCGGACATTCATTACGCAAGCTCTCAACAGTGTTCAGCAACAGGTGGAGCTACTAGCTCGTGGTGTCGACCAAATTGAGATGCGGGGACGCAGGAAGATTTTGCTGTTGCACGGTGTTGATGAGGTGCAGAAGGAGGACACCGCCAAGGTGATCACTGAGGTGATCTGTAGCAAATTGCAGCTGAGTGACTTCACTATTGCAGACATTAGCCGATGTCACAGGATGGGACGAGCCGTAGCTAATAAAACCAGGCCTATCTTGTTCAAGCTTGGCAATCTTGCAGTTCGGGATAGGATTTGGTTTTCCAAAGCCAAATTAAAGGCTACAGGCGTCACAATGTCCGAGTTCCTAACAAAGGGGCGGCATGATGTGTTCTTGGCTGCGAGGGAAAGATGTGGTGTTTCCAAGAGCTGGACTAAGGCAGGCTGCGTGTATGTCCTCGGTCCCAATGATTCACGGCATCGGGTTGAGTCCCTCGCTGAATTGGATACGATTGTGCCGAATCCCAGTCAGCCCGAGCAGAGTGATCCAGTATCGGCTGTGCCGACCTCTGTCCCGGTCGCTGCTGCTGCGAAGACCGCTAGGTTGAAGCGTGCTACTGCTTTGAAGAAGTGATTTCCTGATGTTTTTATTCAAAGTCCGGGTAATTTCATGTTTTGTTGTTTTTTTTATGTACCTTCAGATAACTTTTAATGTATTTTCAATTTTATTTTCTTGAATGCTTGTCTGAAACGAATGTCAGTGTCACAATGTTGTTACTGTCAGTGTCAGACTGTCATCAGTCACTTCATGTCCGTTTCATTTGGTGCGTTCCGTTTTTAGTGACGGTGCACTGGCGGACTGCTTGGCACAAGTCTTAATAATATTATTTTTTGTTTTTTTTTTTAATTTGTAATATTTTGTTTTTATTTAGTTTTCTTGTCTCCTGAAATGTTTCCAATTTTTATTTTGTATTACCCGGACTGCGTGTAAGTTTTATTTAGGTATTTTGATTTAATAGCGCTACCGGCAGGTAGACTAGTTATACGGTTAATTTCTTTTTTAATTGTATTATTAGAATTATTTTAAGTATATTTATTTTATTATTATTTTTTTTATATATTATTTGAGGTAATTATTTATATGTCTATTGATGAAAGCAGTGATAATAGTAGTTTTTTCTCTATAACAAGCAACGACGACAGTTTCGTGAGTATTCCTTCTCTTGCAGACAGTCTTACAGCGCAGTTTTCTGATGTTCCTAAGAATTTTAATGTTGTACATATTAACGCTCAGAGCATTCCGGCTCATTTCCACGATATGCTGGCAAGCTTTGATTGTAAGAACGTACATGCTATTCTTATTTCAGAGTCATGGCTTAAACCTTGTCTTCCTTCAACAAGTTACTCTCTTCCTGGCTTCCAGCTTATAAGAAACGACCGGTCGGTTGGTGGTGGTGGTGGTGTTGCCATATATCTCCGTACGCATATTCCCTACTCTGTTGTTGATGTGTCAGCACAGCCGCCGCCATCCAGTGCTGGTGAACATCTCTTCCTTGAAGTCGAACTACACCATTCAAAGTTACTTCTTGGCGTCTATTATTGTCCCTCTCTACGCGTTAATTTCTTTTCATCTTTTGAAAATCTCTTAGAAAAGCTGATTCCTTCTTACAGTCATAGTATAATCATGGGTGACTTTAATACTTGTCTTCTGAAAAAAGACCATCGCTCTTCTTCTCTGACTAATATTTTGGCTTCCAGTAATCTTTTCATTCTTCCATTGAATGCCACTCACCATTTTCCTAACTCTACTCCTTCACTACTTGACTTGATTTCTGTCTCTTCTCTTGATCATGTCGCTAAGCATGGCCAATGTTCAGCCGATGCCTTTTCCTATCATGACCTGATTTTTCTGTCATACAAAATTCGGCCGCCTAAGGCCAAGGCTAAGATTCTCATGCAACGCAATTTTGGTGGAATGAACCTTGACAGTCTTTGTATGGATGCCAGCGGTATAGATTGGTCTGCTCTGTTTGCCTCTGCATCAGTCGATGAGCAAGTTAATATTTTTACGATTAAACTTATTGAGCTTTACGATCATCATGCACCTGTTCGAGCAGTTAAGGTTAGGCATTTGCCGGCGCCGTGGCTCACAAATGAGATTAAAACGCTAATGCACAAGAAAGTTACGGCAAAGTCTAAGTTCAAGCGTAGGGCTAATGACGCTAACAGGGAAAGATACCTCTCAATCCGTAATCACTGCAATAAGGTGTGTAGGAATGCTAATCGCCGCCACATTCATTCTTCTGTCCAAAATGGGGACCCATCCAAAGTTTGGAAATTTCTTAGATCATTGGGGGTCGGTAAAACTCGAGAAGAGACAATCCCAAAAGACATAAACATTGAGGCAATGAATAATCATTTTACTGCGTCGTCCAATTTTGATAGGACAATAAAATTTAACACACTGAATTATCTCTCTTCACTTCCGACTCCCAGTTATTCTCCATTTATTTTTGGTCAGTTCTCCGCATGTGATGATAAGAAAAGCATACTATCGATTACTTCAAATGCAGTAGGAAGTGACTGTATCAGCCGTAATATGTTAGTCCCTGTGCTGGATGTTATCCTTCCCGTCATTTGTCACATCCTCAATTTTTCTGCATCTAGTGGTGTCTTTCCATGCTCATGGAAAGATGCTCAAATAATTCCTTTGCCTAAAAAGTCTAATCCCACATCATTTTCTGAATACCGTCCTATATCCGTCTTGCCGTTCCTATCCAAAGTCCTTGAACGGTTAATTCACGATCAAATAAGCACTTTCCTCTCTAAAAATAATCTCCTCAACCCCTTCCAGTCTGGCTTCCGTCCTGGTCATAGCACCACCACTGCGCTTCTGAACATTACGGATGATATAAGGTCAGCCATGGAAAAAGGTAATCTTACGGTCCTAGCTTTGCTAGATTTCAGTAATGCCTTTAATACTGTTGATTTTGATGTTTTGCTTGGCATTTTATGCTCTCTTAACATATCTCCATCGGTAATAGACTGGTTTCGTACTTACCTGTTCGGTCGCCGGCAACGTATTTGCATTGGAGAGATCTTGTCTTCCTGGTGTAATATTTCTGCCGGTGTACCTCAGGGTGGCGTTCTATCCCCTTTACTTTTCGCAGTTTTCATTAACTCAATTTCCGACGAACTTATTTCTTCCTACCATCTTTATGCAGATGATTTACAAATTTACTCGCGAGCCCCTCTTGGAAATCTGTCTGAGGCTATCTTAATGATTAATAGTGATCTGGCCCGTATATGCGAGTGGAGCAAGAGGTATGGACTTATGGTCAACCCCATAAAGACGCAGGTTGTGGTGGTAGGCAGTTCTAGGACGGTCTCAAGGATCGACTGGATGACTCTTCCCCAGGTTTCTTTTGACAATTCAGTTGTTCCGTTCAGTGGAAAGTTAAAAACTTGGGGATATTCATAGATAAGAATTTCTCTTGGACTGCGCAGCTGCGGGAAGTTAGCCGCAGGCTAATTTGCATCTGCTGCATCTTTGAAGAGATTGCGTAATTTTCTACCGACTGCCACCAAGATTGCGCTTGCACAATCGCTTCTTCTTCTCATCCTTGACTATGCTGATGCCAGCTATCTTGACCTTACCCAAGACCAACTCGATAAACTTGAGCGGCTTCAAAATGTTTGTATAAGGTTCATATTCGGTTTGCGCAAATATGACCATGTTTCTGAATTTCGTGTGAAGCTCAAGTGGTTACCAATTCGCCATCGCCGGAATGCTCATATCCTTTCCCTTTTGTATAATGTGCTCTTTTCCCCTACCACCCCTCTCTATCTCAAGAAACGTTTCCAGTTTCTTTGCGACTCCCACACAAAATTTCTAAGGTCATCTGATAATTTAAAGCTCAAAATGCCTATGCATTCCACAACTTTCCTCGATAAATCCTTTACTGTCCAGGCTGCTCGTTTGTGGAATGCATTGCCAGTTCAAATAAAACGCGCGCAGTCGTTACCTATGTTTAAAAGGCTCGTAAAGGAACATTATTTGTCGTTGTGATCGTGTTCACGTAACTGTAAATATCTTTAGTCTTATTTGTTTTCGTTGCTTATATTTAGTATGTATGTATTTATGTATCTATTATTTGGGTTATGTATGTATCTATTTTAGTATAATATTGTAAGTAGGCACTTATTATTTGCACCAAAGACAGCCCCATTTCATATCCAGGCAAATCACTGTCCATTCTATGGTTGCCTGGAAGAGATTGCAGAAAGCGATAAGGCCGCCCATTGTATATTTTGTAGTTTGTGTCTTTTTTTTTGTTATGTATTTTTGTGGTGTACAATAAAGTATATATAAAATAAAATAAATAAATAAAATAAATATTTCAGGGCGATAGTTTGAGTCCGCTTTGGTTCTGCTTAGCCTTGAATCCTCTAAGTACACTGCTGGAGGATTCAGGTCTAGGCTTGATCCAGCTGAGGCTGAGGAGAGGTGGTCAGGTTATATCCCACCTCCTCTACATGGATGACCTAAAACTCTTTGCCCCCAACAATTTGCAACTGATGAAGCTACTGAAAGTAACTGAAACTTTCAGTAGCGCCATCAGGATGGAATTTGGTGTGGACAAATGTGTGGTCATGCATGTAAAGCGAGGAGAGATTGTGGAATCCGTGGGAACCCAACTCTCGGATACCATAAACCTTAGAGCCCTCTCCGCATCCGAAACCTATAAGTATTTGGGTATGTCGGAAGCGTTAGGCATCAATGTTACTGACATGAAGCAATCATTGAAGGAGCGCTTCTTTGGTCACCTGAAGAAAGTATTTAATAGTCTTCTATCAGGCGGAAACAAGGTGCACGCCTTCAACAGTTGGGTCTTGCCGGTTTTGATGTACTCTTTCGGCGTACTCAAATGGACTCAGACGGAACTCGACGCCCTGGATCGGAGGGTCCGTACGCTGTTGACTGCATATCGAATGCATCACCCACGGTCATCGGTAATGAGACTGTATATCCCGCGCAAGTGTGGAGGCCGAGGCTTTTTAAACGCTAAGACTCTCCACAACCGCGAGATATGCAGTCTCAGGGAATATTTCCTAGAAGCCGACGTGGGGATGCATCGCGATGTGGTCGCTGTGGACAAGGGCCTCACTCCGCTCTCCTTGGCTAAAGAGAACTGGCGCAAACCTGTAGTGCTTGACACTAACGATCGCAGGGAGGTATGGCAGAGTAAAGAGCTTCACGGACGCTTTTTCCGGGCCCTATATGAACCCGATGTAGATTTAATAATATAAATAATAATAAATTTTTTTGTTCCATCGATTTTCTGTTATTTTGACAGCTTATTTTTGGCTTATTCGTAAAACTGTATTAATTTTTGATTTTACTGATTTTGTAAGCTTTTATTTTGAGCACTTATCGATTTCCAAGAAATGGAAGTCGAGGAACTACCCAACGTGAATGTATTTAATGAAATGCTTTCTGAAAAAACTCAAACGACACAGTTTCCTACAGGAGACATGGCCACAGACATGACTACTGAACAGATGCCACCTCACGGGGACGGTGTAGCAGTTACAATACAAAAGCATTTTCTAAGTACTCCATCGGCGTCCTCAAGCAAGTCTAAATATAACAACGTGAGCAACAGTAAGAAGAATGAGATACAAGAGTTCTTCAAGGTAATTCGTCCCCTCCTGCCGAGGAAGTCGAAAAGCAAGGCTTACAAAAGGCTGCAGAACATCGCTAAGGGGACTGTGGCTAAGAGTTCAATTCAGCGTAGAACCAGGAAAAAGCAACCGAAAAAGCGACCAGTACGTAAGCAGAAACTTCGACAATTGAAGACAAAATCTCTAAGTATTGTGCGTAGAAACGACCGCAACCTATACGGCTCGTCTGATTCCTATTGGTCAAAATCAGTGATGTAGACAAATACTACGCCAAGTCGATAACACCGGCAGCACACGCCTACTACTCGTACCATAACGTGCTGTACTGGTATCAACATGCGCTCATAGCGCAAAAGAACGGAGTGGCTTCCCTACCACAGGAGAGGCTCGTCCAGTTCGTGCAGGGCTACGGCTCTGCAATGATTGCCTCCGGAGCAGCAGAATATCTGGAAGGACTAGGTGACTATACTGACAACACAGGCGTTAAACACCGGCTACATGCCACAGAGCCTGATGACAACGGTACGTTTGGTCACATCGCCCAGCAGACCCACGGTCTCTACGAGACCCTCCCCGCCCCGGCTATCGCGCTGCAACGTGTAGCAGCCGATATTGCACAATTCCAGCGAAACGCGGGACCTGATGATGAGTGGATGCTACCAGGGTTAGCCCCAGCAGCTCCGAGAGCAGATCCCCCCGCTCCCGACCCAGCGCCGGCACGAATACGTCGAGCGCGCGACGAGGAGGAAGCAGGATATGACGACGAAGATGTTGAAGGTGGTGCAGACGAAGAAGAAGAAGAGGCACCGGCACCTGTCCTACCGGCGTCACTCCCTACCGTCAATCTTTTAGGTTGGCGACGAGCGCGGGCACCAACCGCGAACCAATTGAGTGAGTTGCGTAACGTTATAGACGTTAACGCCCCGAGGGACGGTTTGATCAATAACCGCTACAGCATAAACAGAGACTTATTTGAACTTGTTGAGCGCAAGCTCCGAGAATGTAAGCGGTACAGATTGTCCATCATACCAACAACAACTGGAGGCTCGCTCGTACAGCAAGTCGTTTGGAAGCCGCTAGAACCAACAATGAGTCGGCACACACAAGCGATTGCTTCTATTGGAGTCGCAATCTCTCGAACCACATTACCACTCAGAGCAGCTGTTGCTGCAAAGGTCATGTGCTATCGGACCCTCCGCCGTGAATTGGGAGACTGAAGATGGTGAAGTAGTCAACACCTGGGCTTGTTATTCTTATAATAGATACCGAGCCGTGCCGCAAAACTGGCGCAACAACAGATTTACCCGCTGGCCAGAAGCAGTACCGATAGCAGATATTACGGCAGAAACGGTCGCCAAAGCCTTGTTGTCAGCTTGGATATCTCGGTTCGGCTGCCCGACAGACATTACGACTGATCGCGGCCGTCAATTTGAATCGGCCTTATTTCAATGTCTGTCCAAGATTGCCGCTTTCGAGCACAAGCGGACAACAGCTTATCACCCGGCATGCAACAGACTCGTTGAACGGTTTCATCGTCAACTCAAAGCCGCAATTGTATGCCATGCAAATGATAGGTGGACTGAGTCACTTCCGTGGGTTTTGTTAGGCGTAAGATCTGCCTTTAAGGAAGACATACAAGCTTCCTCGGCAGAACTGGTATATGGGGAGTCACTGAGGTTGCCTGGCGAGTTCTTTGAGCCTACTGTTAGCGGAACCACAGATATATCGGAATTTATCGCAAGACTCAGGAATTTTGCTGAAAAGTTGCGTCCGGTACCAGCTTCCCGTCATGGCAACGCCAAGGTGTTCATTTTCAAAGAACTTGAAACATGTGATCACGTTTTCCTACGAGAAGACGCATCACGGGGTTCACTCACATTAGCATATTACTGGGAGTTAAGCAATTATCATTATTATTATTAGGTTTTGGCAATAACAGGCGAAGAAGAACTTTGACAGGCATTTGAGGGACTTTCTGGCCGGGTTGGCCGGGCAGGCGTATTGGTGTTATCGAATTTTGGTTGTTTAATCAGACATTCAGGGCATTTCCAAATATTTCTGCATTCAACGCTCATTAGCCTAAAACGATTTTCTGTTATGTTAGCACAAACAAGATCATAGAATTTGAGACAAGTAAAGCATTGCACGCTCTTTTCGTCCTCGAAAGCGTTCAAGCATCCAGCGCAGATATTTGTTGACATCGTAATCATAATAACATACGTTCCAAATCAAATCTGCTTAGCCTTTTCCCAACTATGTTGGTCGGCTTCCAGTCTAACCGGATGCAGCTGAATACCAGTATTTTACATGGAGCGACTGCCTATCTGACCTCCACAACCCAGTAACTGGGTAATAAGATACCCCTTGGTAAGACTGGTTGTCAGACTTTCGGGCTTCTGACGACCCGTAACGACTGTCAAAGATCCACGAACGACAGCCGGGACCAACGGCTTAACGTGCTTTCCGAGGCACGGAGGAGTCTCGGTATGTAAAGAATGGTCACCCATCCACTGACCAACCCCGGCAAGCGTAGCTTTACCTGATGGATCGACCCGTGCGGCTATTATTACTTAGCCACGAGCTCCTCCTAATAACATACGTTACACAACAAAAGGAGAATGGGCATTTTGGTACTCGCTCCAATAGCAATCATTGTGGTGTCATTGGATAGGTCTTTTAATCAGGAAAAATATTTACTATGGCGACATGTCCCAAATCCTTGTCTGAAAACCACGGCAAGCCCCCAAAAGTTCCAGTTTTAGTTAATATCATAATTGCAAGTACGATAATATTACTTACCTATCATGGTTGAAATACGAAAAAAACAATGTAAAACAACATTATTTAAAACGAGAAATGTATTGTGTTACTCATAGACTCATAAAAAAAGGAGGACTCCGCGCCACGCATATCGAAAGTGAAGCACAGTAAGTATGCCAGGACCGTTTGTACAAACACGCCTCGCGCACACATTTACATCATAGTATGCCAACCGGACGCCATTACGTGACACAAGCGACGGCGTCTTTGCAGGTACTCATATCACGCACACATAGATCGGTACGGTGCTTCACTTTCGATATGCGTGGCGCGGAGTCCTTCTTTTTTTATACGTCTATTGTGTTACTATTCATGCACCATATCGTGATATGATATGATAATGGTGAAGACTTTTGAAAATATGTTTTTTTTACATAAAAACTAGTATTATCTTTAACATTTCTGTTTTTTGTTACAACGGTGACTATAGGCCTCGGGGATAGGGAACCAGCCGCGGGGTGGGGTAGGTGGTGCGCTGTGCCAGTGGACAGCCTTTTGTGCCGCGACATTCACTAGTCGTTGTATCGTTCTGTGCGTGAAACGGCGTTCCGCAGCTGTTTATTCTACCTAGTACTTTGTTATACCGTTTTCATCACTGACCCCGGCGCCCCTTTTGGACATTGTTACCCGCTACAAACGTTTATCTTGGCTAGTGTTGTGGACTATTGTAGTGCTTATCGATTTAGAACATCGTTATGGAAGAAAATCGCAACTGTGTGATGTGTCGGCGAGGCCTACATCATGCTAGATACCAACAGCATGTTTTAACTGATGATCTTCCAAGAATGCACCCCGAGTTTGTGGCTTATATACGAGAACATGCCGTTTTGGAGGTTAGTACATACTTCATTAAACTATTTCGAACTTCACCAGCTTCAGTTTTTCTTTTTAGAAGCGGTTTGTTTATATTATTATTGTCTGTTATATTTTTATACCTGAGCCATTACAAACGTGCGAATTGAGCCCTAAATCATTTTAATCGGACCTCTTGCTCGCACTTACAGGTCTTATTGAACTACTCTAGTGTTGTGTGTAAAAGTGCGTTTCCGAACCGAGCTGCAAACTACCAACTGCACGTGTTTATTTTCTATGTAGCGCGGCTGTATGGTCCGTAGCTAAGGGTGTTCGCTTCATAGAAAAAAAACACGTGCAGTACTAGCTACCTGCTTCCGAGCGGCATCCCTTTATATCAGTAATGACTTGTGCAGCTTTCCCACAATCCTTTAATACTTTTGTAGCCACCACGTTTTGACACTCCGTAAAGAAACAGTGAAAACAACAGTTCTGAAAAGAACTTGTAGCCACCACTGGCCAGCACCTTTTGACACTCCGTAAAGAAACACTGAAGCAAACAGTCCTGAGAAGAACTTTTGGGTCTGCTAAAGAAACAGTACAGCGGTACGGGAACCGCGACGCCACACGCCGCCGTCGGACAACGCGCACACGACCTTTCTGGACGCCGCCTCGATTAATACTGGTGCACAAACGTGTGCCACCTATATTTATAAACTTCGGCTGTGGGATGTCGCTACGCCCCGTAAGGGGCGTGACGTGGCGGTTTCGGGGCGAAGCCCCCCTCCCGCGGATGCCGTACGGCGACCCGTTACCACGGGCCTCTCATCGTGTTCGCCTCTGGCGAGTAAAAGGTTGGGCGCGCTGCATTTTCGCGCCCATGAAAATAGTGTCTCTATCTGTGTCCGTAAGCTCGTCACGACATATGCATACTGCCGCTTTCTTCACCGTACCCCGGCGGTCAACCCCTACCAGGTGGAACCCCCACCTACATGGGGGAAGCCCAGCAGATGGCGACCAGCGACAGGGATACGGACTCGACGTTCCTACGGATAGGGTGAGTGGCTCCCGCCCGCCCCACTTTCAGAGCTAGCCGAGCCTGGCACGGGGTAGGGAGACCGTGTCATGAGTGTGAGGGTGACATTGAACTGTGTGGCGTCACCCGGCGTCGTTAACGAGTCGCCGCCCGCGCAGCGCCCTCGTATGTGAGTTCTGGTGCCTGTTTAGAGGTGCATGTCTGGGGTTTGTCACGTGACACGCCTAAATTATCCTAGCACGCATCACGTGACAGCGTATGTTATTTGTAGTGGAAGCGTTAGTGTCACAAGTGGACCGCGTGTAGCCGGGAGCGGCCCACCTGGAGGTCAGTCCGGCGCGGAGATGGGGTCACCGTCCGCAAGCAAGTCGCGGGGAAGGGGCCTAGCGTCAGGGGGGCGCGTATGCCATGGCGCAATCTGCTTGACATGAGGCCAAGCAGACGCGTCGGCACGCGCGAACATCCCCTTCGCCAGGCGGCCCACAAACTCATCCAGGCTCTCAATCCCGAGGTCGCGGTGGAGCACGTCGTTCCTCACGAAGCGAGGCGCGTGGACTATCGTCCGCAACGCAAAGTTTTGCTGCGCGCGGAGCATCTTCCGGTTCACCTCGCTCGTGAGGGCGAACCATGCTGGGGCGGCATAGGTCAAGATTGGGCGCACGTACAACTTGTACACACCCAACTTGACCCGATGCGGGAGGCGGGACGAGAGCACTGGTTTGAGCAGGTTGCGGGCGACCCTGCCCTGTGCGGCGACTCTGCGGACGTGTGGCCCCATAGTGAGCCGACGGTCGATGGTGACCCCCAGGTACTTGACCCGGGACGACCACTCGACGTCGGCCCCCTGTAGCCTCAGAGGTGGTGGCAGACGCGCGGCCCCTGAGACCATCGCCTGCGTCTTACCCACGTTCACCGACAGCCGCCACTTAGACAGCCAGTCGGGGAGGAGGTCGAGGGCGCGCTGCATTTTACGCGCCGCGTGCTTCGCGTTCAGCGAAGTGGTGATGAACGCGGCGTCGTCGGCATACAGCGCGAGCGTCGCATCCTCCGTAGTGGGGATGTCGTCCGTGTATCGCGAGTAACACGCAGGCGATACGCAGCTACCCTGCGGTACGCCCGCCAGCACCGGGCGGGCGCTAGATAGCGCGCCGTCTACCACCACTCGAAATGTCCTGCGGGAGAGAAAATCAGAGACCACCCTAACAACGCGACGGGGCGCGTCCGACGTGGACAGCTTGTAAATAAGGCCGTCGTGCCATACACGGTCGAAGGCCTTCTCCATGTCGAGGAATACTGACACTGCGTACTCCTTCTTGTTCGCGGTTGCCGCCAGAAGGTGCAGTACCCTCGACAGCTGGAGCGTCGTGCTATGTCCCGCCCGAAACCCGAACTGTTCCGGACGTGGCGCTATGTGTGGTTGGAGATGTCGCAGCAGGAGTGCTTCGAACACCTTGGAAATCGACGGCAGGAGAGTGATCGGCCGATAGCTCTCCGGCTTCAGGATGTTCTTTCCCGCCTTGGGCAGCATGATAACGCGCCCCTCCTTCCACGAGGCAGGAAAAGCCCCCGTGCGCAGTATCCCCGTGAACAGGCGCGCCAGCGCCGCTACCATACGGTACGGCAGGTGGCGCAGCACTGTGTTGGTGATACCGTCCGCACCAGGGGCCTTACGGGGCTTCGTGTTGAGGATGGCGCGTCTGACCGCGCCAGGCGAGAAGAAGACTGGATCCTCTTCGGGAGCTATCGGCGTCGCGAAGTAGGCGCCAAGGTGTTGCTCGACCGCTGCGACATGTTCCAGTTCGCTGGTCGGGTTCGGTTGGAACTGACGCTCCAGGTGCTCGGCGAAGACCTCCGCCCGGTCCTCCGCTACATATTTCAGCGCCCCGTCGCTGCTTTGCAGAGGGCGCACCGGGGCTGGGGTATTCGTAAAGTGGCGGCATAGCTTGTAGACAGACGGCCAACTGTCCGTGGTGGCGTCTATTCGTACCTCCCAGTCCGCGGCGGCCTGAGCTCTGAGCTCGGCCTTCACCTTCTCCGCGAGACGGTTAAGCTGCGTTTTCAACGTGGGGCATCTAAGTTCTTGCCACTGCTTGCGAAGGCGCCTCTTCACGGCGATCATCGCCTTTATGTGGGTCGGCAGAGGCGGTAGTAGCCCCTGCGGCTGCGTCGTTGTCGCCGCTTCCAAGGCGTCTTGGATGCAAGCAGTGACGTCATTCGCCGTCCGGTCCACGTCCGCGGAGGTGACGATAGGCCGAGTCGGTATGGTGGTCTCTAACTTCTCCCGGAACATAGTCCAGTCCGTTTTACGACGTGGCGCTATGGGCTTCAGTCGGGTCGGCATACCCGATAGGACGACGAGTACAGGCTGGTGGTCCGATTGTAACTCGTCGTCTATCACGTGTTGGGTGATCTGGCACTTAAGCCCCCGGTGGACTACGATGTCCAGCACGTCCGGCATATAAGCGGCGACGTCCGGATAGTGTGTGGGCGTCTCTGGGCCGGACACCGTATAACCGAAGGCTTCCGCGTCCGCGAAGAGCCGTCTCCCCTCGGTGTTCGTGAGCTGTGAGTTCCACGCTGGGTGCTTACAATTAAGGTCCCCGGCGAGGATGGTGGCGTGCTGAGTTGCGTGCAGAAGGGCCCGCAGCTCGGTAAAGTCGAGGCGGGCCGAGGGCGGCTTGTAGCACGCGTAGATGTCGATGTCCTCGCCGGCTACGTGCAGCTGCACACCCAGCGCGTAGCACGTGTTGAGTGTCGACGAGGGGATTTCCTGATGGACGACTCTTCGCCTCACAAGCACCGCCAGACCACGATAGCGGATATTTTGTGCCGACCTTTCGTCCTTCCTGTAAACGAGGTAACCCGGGAACCTAACCCTATCTTCGGGTCCCAGGAACGTCTCGCTTATGAGCGCCACGTCGACGTCTTGATCCCGAAGGAGATGGCGGAGGAGCGCGACCTTGTCCCTTAGGCCGCGGGCGTTCCAGTGTATCATCCTCAATGGCCTAGCCATGATAAAGTGTCAACAGAGTGGCCAGGCCATCGAGGATGACCGTCTCCACATCTTGACCCTGCCTTATCGCCTTGATGAGGTCCATCAGAAGCTTGATGGCGCAGGTCGTAAATTCTTGTTTTGTTGTAGTGGCTTTGGCGCCGGTAGCGCCGCCACTCGTCTCTCCAGTGAACTTCTTTAGTTCCGACTTATTCCGCGGCGCTATGCCGGCGCCAGTAGTCGGACCCGCTGCTTTCCCGACCTGCGCCCCGCTCGAGGCAGGGTCGGCCCTAGGGACGTCTTCCTGTGTCGCTGGGGGGGGGAGGGTCGACTTCCTGCCTTTTCCCTTACCCCCGCGTCTCTTCTTTTTCCTCCGCCCTGAGGAGGAGGCTTGGTTGCGTTCTGTAGGCCCGTTGGCCGCCGCCATGAGCGACGTGCCCTGTTGGGCCTCTTCCGGCAACGTTTGCGGCCCCTCGGTGGCCACTAAGGGCCGGCGCGACTTTGCCGTGATGGCGGCGGTCCCCGCCCGCTTGTTCCTGATCTCGTGTTGGAACACGGGGCACTTCAAGTTGCACGCGGGGTGCGGGCCACCGCAGTTGACGCAGGTGGCCGCTTCCCCCCGCGGGCGCGGGCAATCTCGTGCCGCGTGCCCCTCCCCGCACCTCACACAAGCGAGCGGGCGGTGGCACTGGTGCGAGCTGTGCCGGAATTGCTGGCACCGGTGGCACTGGGCTGGGCCTCTTTTCCCCCTCCAAGCCTCTATCTTGACACCCCGCATGTAGAGGAACACGGTGGTGTCATAGATAGCCCGGACATCTGGCGTCTTCTTTATTATAGCGTGGAACACGCAGCCGGGTCTTCCTTGTGCGCCCTTAATGTGGCGCACGTACTCCGGCTGGTATCCCAGCGTCCGGAGTTCCTCCTCAATCTCCTTCGGGTCCGTATCAGGCGGTAGCCCCCGAATCGCCACCTTGAGGCTCTTCTCCGCTGGTAGTGAGTAGGCAAACCACGATATGCCTACCTCCTTCTCCAGCGCAGTCAGGTAGCGCTGGACCAGCCGGTACTCCTCCTCCGTACCGGGGGTGAAGCGCACACCCGCCCCATACGGACGGGCGTTGGGTGGCCGGCCCAGCTTGGCGGCAATGGCGCGGAAGTGGGTGGCCCAGTTGGGCAACTTCTCCACAACCAGCGGTGGGTAGCGTGGCTTCTTCGCCTGCTGCGCCGCTGGTGTCGCCTGAGAGGCGGCAGGGGCGACAGCAGGGGGGGCACCTGTCACTGTTGGGTGTGGGAGTAAACTCGAACCACTTACCCCATCGTCCATCTTGGTGGGTGTCGGAGACCGCGGTGGCGTACGGCGAGCCGCGTCCGCAAACGTCGGCGACGCTGGCGCCTCGAGGCAGGCCCGCTTTCCTCCCTCCGCGGTGCCGGACTCCGACGAGCTTCGTCTTCTCGGCACCTTACGCTGGGGTCGGGGCTCCAGGTTAAACTCGAACCCGAACCCAACCGGCTGCGAAGGTGCCGTCATCATGGGGTGCTGCCCCGCTCCCCCTCCCACGGTGGGCCGCTGGCCGGATCGCGGCGTCGTATCAGGTGACACGTCGCCGCGACCGGACGCGGCCGAGCCCACCGACGCCAACGACATGCTCGATCCCGCGCGAGACGAGCATGCCGACAGACCGGCGGGCGAGTCGTAGGCTGAGGTGCGAGGGGGCGCCGGCGACTCCGGCGCCCTTGGCGAACACTTCACTTCACTCACTTTCACATTCACTTTCGCCGCGCTCGTCGGACCCGCCAGCGAGAAGCGGGGACCGGGCGCGGCGGTGCGCGATGGTGGTGCACTCTTAGGTATGGCCCCCGTGGGCGCCGGCGCCGGCGCCGGCGGTGACGCGAAGCGCGGCGGCGGTGCGGCGGAGCGCTCATGGGGCGTGCGAGTGCGCATAGCTGGCACTGTCGGCGCCGAGTACGCGGACGGCGCGGCGGCGCGCGCGGCGGGCGCGGCGGGCGCGGCGCGCGCGGCGGGCGCGGCGCGCACGGCGGGCGCGGACGCACGCAACGCAGCGGTATCGCGCGCGGGCGGCGCCGCGACGTGCGCATACGGCGCACGACCGGGGTTCGCGGCAGACCCCGGCGCCTGAGTGGGCACTGGGCGGAACGCGGCCGGGCGGATCGGTACCGCCTGTTGGTGACGGCCCGACGACGGTAGGGGCGCACCGCGCGCTGGCGCCGGTGTCGTCGATGGGCCGGCAGCTACAGCGGCGCCCGATCTCCCCCCTCCTCTTCCTTCTTCAATCCTCTTCCTTTCTTGCTGCTGCCCAGCCGGCAGCGGACCGGACGCCGCATCGCCGATATTTGGCAACGACGTCGCCCGGTCCAGCACCGGCGGGTTTTCTTGGTCCCCGGCATCGCGGCCCAACGAGCCGCGCTTGCCGGGTTTCGGCATGCTTATCTGGGCGTAGCCCCCGCGACCGCTGAGGTGAGCTCGCTCACCGGGCGCACGGTGGCTTCCCCCTGTGTCCACACAGGCGCCGGTTTGGTAACCTGCGCAAACACAGAGAGAAACTGTAGGTTTGCGGTCCGCACGGATATAACGCACACTATGGATGTGTGTGGACTGGGCCACGGGCTAATCCATAAACTTCGGCGTTCCGAGCGGCGAGATGCGCTAGCGCGCGCCTGCAGCGACACACTGCGGAACAAACTGACAACAGGGTGCTGTGATCTGATTGGTCAATACTTGTACATAGGCAGTAGTTATCCTAGTTTGTAAGTAGATGTAAATAGTATTTAAGCTGACACATTTTGGAAATAAATACATTCGTTCCACATCTTGACTGGAGTATCATTCTGCCTACCTACTTCGAGACCTGCAAAGTGGTGACCCCGAACAAAGCACACCTTACCTGACGAAGATCACCGAAGAGTCATCCCGCTTCAAGATGCTGAACCCCAGCGAAACGGAAAACCAGGCAAACCCAGCGACATCACACGCTATCACGAAGGCTGAAGCTGCCGGCATATCTCTCACCATGCGCATTCCACCATTTTGGCGCGATCGACCACGGCTTTGGTTTATAAGCTTTGAAGCCGCAACCAACGACCTCAAGAAAGGCCAAGCACAGCTCGCCCAGATGGTCATAGCACAGCTGGAGAAACAAGACATCGAGCAGATCGTGGATCTACTGTACAACCCACCTGAGACGGACCAGTACCAAGCCATTAAGGAAAGGCTCATATCCGCCTATGAAGAATCAGACAGCCGCCAGTTCCAGAAGTTACTATCAGAAATGGAACTTGGAGATCAAAAGCCGACCCAACTACTCCGGCGCATGCGAAACCTTGCCAGAGACAAAGTTCCCGACTCCACTCTGCGTCTCATGTGGACGAATCACCTACCATCACACGTTCGCTCAGTCCTTGCAGTCAGCGAAACGTTCAGCACAAAGACAGCACTCGAGGAACTCGCGTTACTCGCCGATAAAATGATGGAGCAGACTGCAACAACAGAAGTCGCAGCCGTCCAATCACCCGCACCACCGCCGCCATCCACGCCGCAAGCAGATACGCAGTTTCTCATCAATGAGATAAAAAAACTGTCGCTAGACATAGCCGAGTTAAAATCAAGACCACAATACGACAACCGCAGCCGCTACCCATCTCGTAACCGTCAAGCGTCACGATCACGCAATCGATCAATAACACCATCACCATACTGCTATTATCACCGACGATTCAAGGAGCAAGCTAGACGCTGCACATCGCCTTGCTCATTCAAGAAGCAAAAGTCGGAAAACTAGACAGGACGTTGGCAGAGGCGGACACCGGCGTTCCAGACAAATCGCACCGCCTATATATCACCGACAGAAACTCAAAACTATCTTTCTTAGTCGACACGGGAGCCAACATTTCCGTGTTACCAAGAAGGAAGGGACAAGTAGCAACGCCGCTACCTTTTCAACTATACGCAGCGAACAACACTACAATAGCTACGTATGGCGAGAAGTCAATGACACTCGATTTCAATCTCAATCAATCAATCAATCTATTTATGACTCAATTCGCACGTTTATAGTTCTTCTTATTAAAACACTTATCTGACCACCTATTGTGTGTTTGCTATTGTTATTTATTCACTAAGCCGTCACATCGGCTATACATAAGATATATTTTTACTTGCATTACTTAAAATATGAAAACAATACAAGTATGCCATGACTTTAGACCTAAATACCTACATACCGCATTGTTTTAAATGTTTTCATAAAAATACAACATAACATCAGCAAGATCGTATTCTACCATTTTCAGGTAGAGTTCGACAACACACGACGTGTGTGTCACCGATGTTGGCAGAGAATTGACAACGTTGTAGGAAGACCACCTGTCATACCAGAAGTAGAACAGAATGTACGAGAGCTTCAGGTTCCAGACTACACTCGAGCTCCAAACACTCCAGGGCATTGTATCTTTAACACTTGCCAAAACGCAACCCGCCATCGAATACCAGAGACGATCAAGATTCACATTTTCTGTGAATTAAGTTATATATTCCTGACGGTGCTAGAGTATGTGGACAACACCATGAAAACAATGCTTGGGAAGAGCTGCCTCAATTCTGCAATGTCACACATAACTTCAATGCGCAACAATTTAGGGACGTTTGTGACATGTTGAGAATGGCTTTAAATCGTGGATCTAGGCTAGATTTCAACACAAGAGGTGCTTTAAGCAACAAGGATATGTACTTTTGGACAGGACGCAAATGCGAACAGTTTGATTCCATATTAGAACAAACACCCTCACTAAGTGGGAGGTGCAAGGAGCCTCGTACTGCGTTAGGCATATATCTGACGAAACTACGTACCGGAGACTCAGATGAAAGACTAGCGACGTTATTTAATATGTCACGAAGAAAACTGGAACGTTTACTAACTATTGTGCGCGAATGCCTCATGAATGAATATGTAATATTACACTTGGGAGTGGACCATATGAATAGAAACGACGTTTTAGAAAAGAACCTCACTATACCAAGAGGGTTATTTGGCAATGAAGAAAACAATAAAGCTATCGTTATATGCGATGGGACTTATATATATATATATATATATATATATATATATATATATATATATATATATATATATCAATAAAAGCTCGAACTTTTTGTTCCAGCGTCTATCTTATAGCTTGCATAAGTTCCAGAACTTGCTGAAGCCGTTTTTAATTGTGTGTTCCAATGGCTATATATAATCGATGTTTTGGGACCATACGCTGCCACTAAGACTGATGCGAACATCATGAGTGATATAATGAATGATGGAGAAAACCCATTGCATTGCTTTCTTCAACCGAACGATGTCTTCATATTAGATCGCGGCTTCCGGGACAGCTTAGATGCTATCGAAGCATGGGGATATGAATCCTACGTTCCACCATCTAAAGACAGATGGGAGACACAGCTAACTACTGAGCAAGGTAATGAAGCTCGATCAGTTACACTATGCCGGTGGGTAGTGGAAGTGGTGAACGAGAGGTTCAAACGAGATTTCAGGCTTTTGCGGCAAAAATATTTTAATAAAACACTACCAAAAATGTTCATTGATTTTAAAATCGCCGCAGCTATATTTAATAACTTCCACATACTCATCGATGACAACATTCACGCAGAGGCCTTCCTAAACATAATCAGGGAGAAAATAGATTCCCCGAATCTACTTTATGATTATGTTGAAAGAAAACATTTGAATAACCGAAGAGCGGATTTTCAAAGAATAGAAAGTCACGAAATACAGAACTTCCCACTACTGACGGAAGAACAGATTATTTTACTTTCATTGGGCACCTATCAACTAAAGCTAGCCCGATCCTACTGCAGCGAGCATTTATCAAATGGACTATACATTCTACAAGTATATAGAGAAAGCGCACTCCAAGATTTAAATGAATATGGTATAAACGAAGATGCCTGGCTTTTACGCGGACGCATACAGTCGCGTCACGTACGGTCAAGAACTTATTATTGTTATGTATTAGTAAAAAACAATGTTAATGAAAACGAAACCAATATCCATAACATTTTATGCAATTATTACTGCACGTGTTTGACCGGACGACGAACAATCGGCACTTGTGCTCATTATAGTTTCAATCGTGTGGTATCTAGGATATGCCAGACATGTAGGCTTCACTGCTCCTGCAGCGTTCCTCAACGATGTCATTATTGTTGATAATAATGTTTAAAAAAATAAATAACGTTTCTTACTTTTTCTATTTTTTTTTTTATTCCTGAGTGTTTATTCATTTTAGTATCTATTAATCAACAAACACAGGATTCTATAGAAGAAAATTATATAATATCACCATTATCTTAACAAAATGAAACAAAAACAAAAAAAAATACTTAACACAAAATAACTCCGTTCCGACAGCAAATGGAGACAAGCGACTCAGTTATCATTAATCCTTGTAAAAATACCTTTCCAATGATATATATATCATGGCTATTGGACCGAGTACCAGGCTTCATATATTTTTGCCCATGATCCTTTAAATCGTAGTGTAGTGCAAATAAAGCGCTTCAAGCGGTGCGCACAGAGAATAGCGTTTAATCATACGATTTTTAGGCAGCGATGGACATGCTAGAAACTACGTAGAAATACACGCCTCACGGCAGAATTCAAAATTTAGTGCAGTGCCAATAAAGCGCTTCAAGCAGCGCGCAAAGCGGTTGGCGTTTAACCATGCTATTTGAGGGCAGCGATGGAAGTGCTTAGAAGCGGTGTAGTCGCCACGAAAAATGTTCACGGAAAAAGGTCTTAAGTGCCGGGGAATACGCGTCGCTTACGCGTTCATGTCAATTCAGTTCACAAAACACTTCTACAATTTTAAAAACTGATTAGTTTATTGTTGTTTTATATTGTTACTATGGTAAATTAGGACTTGATATTATAACACTGAGTCTATTGGCATTCTATGCGAGAACATTGAACAAAATTAACTTCTAAAGTGTACAATAAACTATGTTATTACAATGGTTTTTGGGAGCAAACATTAACGGACCGTTTACTTAGAGGGCGCGACGCGAGCTGGATGTTCTTTTTATATTATAGCATGTCATGTCAACTGAAAAAACTACGAATGTACTGAAATACTATTATAGCCGTACAAGTAGGTTACTGGAACTTACGTACCCCAACAGTTGTTGTCTTTATGTCATATCGTTAAAACCATTAGAAGGAGGGAACTTGCCCTACTCAAAGTCAACTACCCACATTTTAATGAAATCATTGTTAGTTGTGCGTTGCCAATTTCAACATCGATCTTAGGTGTGTGTTTATCTGTTTACAAAAATGAAGTGTGGAAAGAGATTATCAGTGAGTTTAGAAGAACAAAAGAGTGTTTTCCTGCAATAGGTATCAAGAACATTTCAAAGGATCTGAATTGTCTCGTTCATGCAGTGTTGTGTACAAAGATAAAAGTAGAACATTATGTGCTCGTATGACTCCTTACGCGCTGTATTTTTCAGTAAAAACGAATTACAGTTATTTTTTGGCAGTATTCAAAATAGCACACGGGAGGAAAAAAATGTTAGCGGCAGTACTAGTAGTAGTGATACTGATCCTGGTGATTGCACAGATAGTGACAATAACACTCATTCGACATACAGCTGTTAGGATTTTAATAAACTCAGTACACAATAATGTGTTACTCTGGGTATATATTACTAGCCGTTGTAGTAAGACCAGGTCAGGTACACTTTATCTTTAATATTTGAATATCTGAATGCTATTGGTTGTTGATATTACTACTCGTACCTACTTAATATAACCAGCCGTCTAACGTTGGTACTCTAAGCCTGAGATGTACTCGTATAATGTCATTGCTGGTGTTAATAATATCCTGTTGAATAAAGTGTTTTGGTTTCCAATAAATGCTTGTGAGACAATTGTATGGAATCAAGTTCTTTTAACTAAATAGACAGCTGTGCTGCTGGACAGTTTGTTGCGCTACTTCTTCACAGCTAAAGCACTAGGAAGTGGCGAAGGGCGGGCGTTTTGGGGAACTGTCTTAAGTTATTTTGACGTATGAAAAGTGCTAATTCTCAGCCTATTTTGAATAAATAACTTTTGATTTTGATTCCCTCTGTCATTTCATACACTACCTTACATAACCTAAAGCTAATTCATAGGCAAGTCTTACACAGCAATCAAGAAAATTTGGCTTCCTTTGAGTTAAGGCCAGGTTATTCGGGCCTGTAGGCCTTTGAAACGCTACCTCCGCCTCCCCCAAATGCAGCGTGACGTGTTTATTTACGACGCGCCGCCGACGATTTCACAGAAAATCCATGCCACAGTGTAAAATATTTGCAGTTGATCAACTTAATTAGTTTTTCTTAGGTCGATTTTTTTCCTTATGTTTACTTTTTATGGTGTCTACGGTGGAGTAAACTAAGATTATTACATAAAATGTCGTTTTGTTTTCACATTATCAGATAACGATACCAACACAATTCGATAGCGATAGGTACAATTATTACCGGCCCCATGATATTGGTGAATATCGATGACCATCGCGACGCGACAAACAAGCACACTAATAAGTATCGACGTCTCGTAGTCGGCAGTGTGATAAAGTTTGCTCAAGTGAAAGAATGCCCGCTACTCTCACCCCGCACTGTCTTCGCTGGTAGATATCGTGCCGATATCGGTGTCAGTGTGTGAATTATTCCATTACTTCATTGGGCTGAGTAAGAAATGCATATAGTAGATAGTTACAGATTTAACCTTTAAATGATTATCATCGCGCTAAATCTTTGAGTTAAGGCTTAGCGGAAGGATGTCAATCATGACATAATAATAACATAAGAACGTCTATTTTAGTCAACTTTCATCAAAGCAAACCACAAAAGTTCGATTCTCAACTGTTGATATTTTTTTTCGATTCTTTTTTTTCATTTTGATATACTGTTATTTGATAGTTCGTAGAACGTACACAGAATACATGAAGTTTATTCCTGTTATATCATCTATGTTTATAATATAAATAAATATCAATGGTTAGCTGACAGTATTAATGAGAAATCCCGTGTGTACAATCCACTGTTATATTTTTTAGCGATAGCCGGGTTCATCAGGAACAATCTGTAAGAATCACTCAGTGTATCAGTGTTGTGCCATTAGGTCTTATATGCTGTTAAGGCTGCGGGTTTCGACCTCAGGACAAGCTGCTCCTTAAACGGACGACTCTCTGTATATTTAGGCTGCTGATACCACAAGTACTAACGTACTGTACAGGAAAGTTTTTTATAATGTGTCTGTTGTTTTAGTATATTGTGAACGAAGTCGCGGGCAGAAGCCAGTTAGAGAAAAACATGATTTTGCGGTACTAAGGTGAAATTTCAAAATTGCAACGGTTTTTTAAATTGCATTTTTAATAGAAATTTAATTTCTTTCGTTACAAAAAGAACTCTTTTGCAAAATTTCATGCTTCTAGATCTAGCGGTTTAGGCTGTGCATTGTCTGTCAGTGAATATAAGAATTTTATCAAGTAGACAAGCCGTGTGCCCGATGGTATTCCATCGACATAAATGGTGAATTTCCATACAAACTTTCATCCCCTATTTAACCCTTTTAGTGACTGAATAAAAAAAACAATAATATTTTTATTAAGTATGGGCTAAAAATGGTCGTACTATTTTGCTTATGCTGTAACCATATTCTTTTGTTTTTGATGTTGACGACTGCTCATGAAGATCAGTAAATATCGACAACTACATATGAAGGAAGAATTGCCGTACTTTATTATCAAGGGACGTACCTACTGCTACACCTATAATTTATCGAATCTACTATTATAAGGGCAAATTTTTAAATCGCCAGATAAGTTTTATTTATGTTATTTATTGTTATTATTGTTTTTTATTTATAGTTATTTAGTTTTACCGACAACCGGACACATTGTATTTATATTATGTGTGATTATTGTAGGATATGGTAGGGTATGGTAGCGAAGACAGTTCGATGAAGAGTGAAAATAGTAATATGGATGAATCTGATGAAAAAATCTTAGAAAAATGTGTTTAAAACTTCTTCATAAAGGACCACGATAAAAAATTATAATCTACTCGCGCTTGACTATAAAGGATCATGGGCAAAAATATATGAAGCCTGGTACTCGGTCCAATAGCCATAATATATATATCATTGGAAAGGTCTTTTTACAAGGATTAATGATAACCGAGTCGCTTGTCTCCATTTGCTGTCGGAACGGAGTTATTTTGTGTTAAGTATTTTTTTTTTTTTTTTTTGTTTTTGTTTCATTTTGTTAAGATAATGGTGATATTATATAATTTTCTTCTATAGAATCCTGTGTTTGTTGATTAATAGATACTAAAATGAATAAACACTCAGGAATAAAAAAAAAATAGAAAAAGTAAGAAACGTTATTTATTTTTTTAAACATTATTATCAACAATAATGACATCGTTGAGTAGCCCTAATAACTCCAGTGTACAAGTGTGGAGACGGGTCAGACCCGTCGAACTATAGTTTTCGAGATAGATGGCAGTACTGAAATTGGCCTATAGGCCAATTTCAGTACTGCCATCTATCTCGAAAATCCTAGAAAGACTCCTAAACACACGCTTAATTAAATATCTTTCTAAACACAACATTCTTTCGCCATCTCAGTTTGGGTTTCGGCAGGGTAGGTCTACTGAAGATGCAGTCCTGTCACTAACTTCTACTATAGTCGACAAAGTGGATAAGGGTAGCAAATGTCTGGCAGTTTTTCTTGACCTCAAAAAGGCCTTCGACACAGTATCTGTCCCCATACTTCTGCACAGGCTTGAAAGCATTGGTATAAGGGGGCCTCCTCTCGAATTATTCAAATCCTACCTTACTAATCGCAAACAAACAGTAAAAATAGGGGATTTTGTTAGCTCAGAGGAAACGACGTCATATGGCGTTGGACAGGGGAGTGTTCTTGGTCCGACGTTGTTTCTCATATATATTAATACCCTTTGCAATTTAAGCATTGATGAGGGTCGTATTTTCTCATACGCGGATGATACTGCAATAGTCTTTGCTGATAAGACATGGGCAAAAGTTAAAAGATCAGCCGAAATTGGCCTGTCTAAGATTGCAGTTTGGCTCAATCGTAACCTCCTCACACTTAATGCCTCCAAGTCCAATTACATATGCTTTACCAAGTATGCACACACCCAGCCTCCGGTTGAATTCCAAATTAAGATACACTGCTGTTCCAATCCCACAATTCCTGACTGCTCTTGCACAAAAATTGACAGGTTACAATACACTAAATACCTGGGCATCATGATAGATCAGCGCCTATCCTGGCATATGCATACTGAACTAATCATGAAAAGAGTTAGGAAATTAATATGGACGTTCAAATCATTGCGACATGTTGTCTCAAAGACTCTTCTGCAGAAAGTTTACGTCTCGTTGGCACAATCGATTCTTACGTACTGTTTGCCATGCTGGGGAGGGGCAACAAAAATTAAATTTTTGGAACTTGAGAGGGCGCAGCGTTCTCTGCTTAAGGTTATGCTCTTTAAACCTTATCGATTCCGTACTGAAAGTCTTTACAAAGCCTCTGGCCTTCTTTCTGTGAGGAAACTTTACCTACTCCAACTTATCCTGAGAAAACACAAATCCATTTCGTATGATCCCACAAAGCCGCGTAAAGATGGCAGAAGAGGCTACTTAGTTGCTCCATCTGTCCCAGTCAGATCTGTTTTTGCTAAGAGGCAATATGAAAAGCAATCTTCCCACGTATACAACCTGCTGAACAAAGAGCTACACATCTTTCCTATGAAACTCCGTGATTTTTTTTTATTTGAATTTTTTTTGAATTTGTGAATTAGCTGTGTCTGATTGGCTTAAGAATAAATCCTATGACGACATTGAGGCTTTGGTATCAACGCTTCCTTAACCTTTCCTGTAATTAGTAGGACCATGGTAACCTATCTGTTAGTGGAGGAAGTTGTACAAGCTTCCTCCGATCCCAAGACATTGTCGTAGGGCTAACCTAACCTTACCCTAAACAGAAACTTAATGTTTATATGAAATTAATTCATATACTCAATTCCACGCTCACACCATTACACACGCACTCATACCTTCTCACTCACACACCCACACACAGACATACACACACACACACACACCACACACACACACACACACATTCTATAAATCACTCATATACAACACACTAATGCGCTCCTTGTTGTATTTTTGTATTTGTATTTTTTTTTATTTTTAAATAATTTTGGTTATTATATTGCTTACTAATTGCATATTTGTGACTATGTTAAATGGAAGGGCGGAGTCACCTAACACAAGCATCCTCTTGCTTAAAAGGTGATCTCCAACTCATGTGAGTTAAGTTTTGTTTAAATGCAATAAATATTTTTATTTTTTTTTATTTTATTTTTAGTTTAATGAAGTATGTACTAACCTCCAAAACGGCATGTTCTCGTATATAAGCCACAAACTCGGGGTGCATTCTTGTAAGATCATCAGTTAAAACATGCTGTTGGTCCCTAGCATGATGTAGGCCTCGCCGACACATCACACAGTTGCGATTTTCTTCCATAACGATGTTCTAGATCGATAAGCACTACAATAGTCCATAACCCTAGCCAAGATATACATTTGTAGCGGGTAACAATGTCCAAAAGGGGCGCCGGGGTCAGTGAAGAAAACGGTATAAGTACTTGGTAGAATAAACAGCTGCGGAACGTCGTTTCACGCACAGAACGATACAACCAGTATCCCCTAAGTAGTCTGTGGATACAACGACTAGTGAATGTCGCGGCACAAAAGGCTGTCCACTGGCACAGCGCACCACCTACCCCACCCCGCGGCTGGTTCCCTATCCCCGAGGTCTATAGTCACCGTTGTAACAAAAAACAGAAATGTTAAAGATAATACTACTTTTTTATGTAAAAAAACATATTTTCAAAAGTCTTCACCATTATCATATCATATCACGATATAATGCATGAATAGTAACACAATAGACGAATAAAAAAAGAAGGACTCCGCGCCACGCATATCGAAAGTGAAGCACCGTACCGATCTATGTGTGCGTGATATGAGTACCTGCAAAGACGCCGTCGCTTGTGTCACGTAATGGCGTCCGGTTGGCATGATGTAAATGTGTGCGCGAGGCGTGTTTGTACAAACGGTCCTGGCATACTTACTGTGCTTCACTTTCGATATGCGTGGCGCGGAGTCCTCCTTTTTTTATGAGTCTATGAGTAACACAATACA
This sequence comes from Cosmia pyralina, assembly GCA_946251885.1. NCBI lineage: Eukaryota > Metazoa > Arthropoda > Insecta > Lepidoptera > Noctuidae > Cosmia > Cosmia pyralina. The sequence continues at coordinate 15,214,762 of OX276369.1, read as the reverse complement.
TTTCTCGTTTTAAATAATGTTGTTTTACATTGTTTTTTTCGTATTTCAACCATGATAGGTATGTAATATTATCGTACTTGCAATTATGATGTTAACTAAAACTGGAACTTTTGGGGGCTTGCCGTGGTTTTCAGACAAAGATTTGGGACATGTCGCCATTGTAAATATTTTTCCTGATTAAAAGACCTATCCAATGACACCACAATGATTGCTATTGGAGCGAGTACCAAAATGCCCATTCTCCTTTACCGATAATAATTTGCAATGTGTCTTAACGCTATCGTAAGATGACAATTAAACGTCATCATACCACATAGAAATAATCACATTTTCGAAAACGATATTATGAATTAAAACTATAATATAATTACGAGATATTTTTTCTGAGCTATCGCAATTTCATATCTAATGTGTTCTTCGTTTATTCGATTTTTTTTTTTTGAACAACTGCAGGAGAGCGAATTTTTAAAAATTTTGACACAGGTCCAACCTCGGTGACGTCCCGCAGGACTCTGATCGCGAGCGGATTTAGCCAAATTTTCTAATTTTGAGTTTATTTAAAAAAAATGTATTACACTTAAAAATCCAACCGTATAATTCCCTCTGAAATACTATTACCTCATGGTACATGCAATTTTCATATAATTTTGTGCTATAACTAGGAAATGAAACAAAAAATAGTTTTGAAATCGACCCCATTTCGGATTTTTTTTTCATCGAGCAAATTACAATTTATCGTGTTTTGAACCGTAGATTTACCTAAAGCAAGGATGTACGAGTATCTATGACATATTTTTTTTTCAGGATCTAAATACCCTAATTTGACAATTTAAAATTGATTCTAAAAACAGGAATATTCAAATAGTGTGCCCTTAAATTTAAATGATTGGGAAAGTATCCGGCCAGAGATTTACTGTGAAGGTCGAAATGATAGAAATAAGCCAACCGTTCACCATCGTAATATACGACGCATGTCAAAAAATAAATGGACAGATTTTATGAGTGAGTCTATATGGAAAAAACATCGAATAAGTGATCATGGGTTTTTAAAAAAAATACAGCAAATGACGATTATTCTGTAAACGCTTATGGATACTGCAAAGAACGTAAGGGTACAATTAGAATCCGTACAGAAAAAAAAAGGTGCTTCTAATGTATTAGTTCATTGCAAAATGGTAAATGTAAATTCACAGTTGTTACATGAACCAAAAAAAGTTCGAATCACGAAATTCAAGAAAGAGCAATTGGCTTCTCAACTGGAAAATCAATACCATAGGGTATTGATTTTCCAGTTGAGAAGACAAAAAAAAAATAAAAAAACGAACCGATAGCGGTAGCAGAACGGCGCTTGTTCTTCTGTCAATTTTCTACGTTAATCAGGAACGAGAATCGCGAAGTCACAGTCTTTGAAAATGCGTGCGCTAAAAGCTAGAGATTCAAGGGACGTCAGGGTGGTGCCCATGGGCCCATCCGGCGTCAACTTGAAGGAAAAACGTTTAGAAAAAGCTCGCAGATATCTGCGTCCCCTACGTTCCTCTAGTTGGAACGGCTTTTCAGAAATCACTGACGAGGCCTTGATAGGCCATGTTCTCTTCGAAATTAATGGACCTGCCTCCGAGATTGAGTTCCTGGGGAAATACCATTCTATTACCAAAGAACGAAGGATGTCAGTCATGTCGAATGAACACTTCGAGGGACTTCAAGTGTCGCTCGACAGACGTCTCGCGACTCCTAGCATATTAGACGCTATATTGGAATGTCTTACACCAGAAGAAGTTGATCGTTACTATAATGAAAGCTTACTGGTCGGCAAACTTATATCTAAAATCGCTATGAGGACCCCGGTTCGGGAGAGATGGTTGCCACGTTTCTCTCCGTCAATTGGACGGCTCGAGGAAATCATGAATTCCAGGGACATCTTCTCTAAGCATATTCTATTATTTCCGAGATTGACCGAAATTCAACTCACACCCACTACCCTGGGCCAATGGCTGATTGGAGCAATTACTATCCGCTTTCGTTCGCGAGAGGAGGGGTCTATCCTTAAAGAATTTGCTCTTCGCGACAAGCTGGATCGCACACGCTATACAGGATGAAAATACACTTTGCGTTCATTCCAGCGCTGTGACTGTTTACGCGTATCTTCCACATGCGACGACTGTACGCTAAAGACCCTAATGCATACTCGAAGCGATGCTGTTTTTGAATATAAATTTCACCGTAACGATAGTTTCAATGACTATCTACGGTTTAATGGCGGTCTGGTCCGTTTACATTTTGGCTCATGTTGCCAAGGTGGCGGAATATCATCTACTTCGAAATACCTTCAACCGGAGGCGTTGAGAACGATTGGAAGGCACTCCTTCTTGACCTCCGTTACCGCAGGAAAAACTATCTGCGTCGAAGCCAGGGCAGGCGAAAATACTCGATTCATATCCTATAAGATGACCGAACGACAAGCTCACAGTCTCTTGAGTGTGCTAGAATTGCACGCTCGAGTACTCAAGGGCTATGCGTGGCAAGCTGAATCTGATATCTATGATTCATGGTTACATGAAAGACGGATCCATTTATCCGCCCAAACAGATGATTTGACACGTGTATTCGCCAACGATTTGCAGCATATTATGATATGTAATGCAAATCTTACTACCACAGTGGGGCATTTAATAGGTGAAGGTGACATCAGGGGAGCAGCCAGAATACTGTTCAGCAGCGATGTGGTGGTGCCTTACTCTCCAGAAACGTTTACAGCTCTAGAGAGTAAACACCCAGCGCCTGCGGATGGTCTCACCTTTCCCGACCCCCCCACCCTATAGACCTAAATTCAACCTTCCTAAACGTTTCGGCTCCCCAGTTAATGGCAGCCGTGAGCTCCTTTCGAAGTGGTTCCGCCGGTGGACTCGACGGCCTGACTCCACAACATCTAAAGGATCTATTGAGTTCAGGCGCCGGGGAAGCTGGTGAGTCGCTTTTGAAGGAGCTTGCGGCACTGATTAACCTCATGCTTACACGCGGTGTGAACGAGACCGTCATCGATGTCCTATACGGAGCCAATTTATGTGCTCTGCGTAAGAAGGATGGCGGCATTCGTCCCATCGCCGTTGGGTGCACTTACAGGCGTACGGCAGCCAAAATATGCTGTAAGCTGTACGGTGAGTCACTTACAGCAAAATGTCAGCCCCCTGCAGCATGGTTTTGGCTCTAAAGGGGGTTGTGAGGCTGCCGTGCATGCCCTTTCCACCTTTCTGAACTCCAACAAAGGTGAGGTCATTCTCAAGGTTGACGTTAAGAATGACTTTAACTCTGTCAACAGGGACACTTTGCTGGCTGAAGTCAAAAAGGAACCCGAAATTTATGGTTTTATGTGGCAATGTTACAGGTACCCTTCTAAATTATTATACAAGGACATGGTTTTGGAATCTGCAGTTGGATGCCAACAAGGTGACACTCTCGGGCCAGTCATTTTCAGCTTAGCTATTCATCCAATTATCCAGAAACTAAATTCAAAATTAACGTGTGGTATTTAGATGACGGAACGCTAGGTGATGTAGACACGGTTTTGAAAGACTTACAACTCCTCAACAGCAATTTAAATCTATTGGCCTGGACCTTAACTCATCAAAGTGTGAAGTTTACCTTTCTGACATTACCGACAGACAATTGACCCTAGAGAAATTTAATGCAATAGCACCACAAATCAAAATTTTAGAAAAAAGTTCACTACACCTCCTAGGTTCCCCAATTTTTGAAGACAGCTTTTCTCCTTTCATTGACGAAAAAATAAAAAAATTCAACGACATTTCGGACAGACTCTCCAAAATTAATTTACATTCGGCATTCACCCTGATAAGATACTGTTGTTTTGGCCCAAATTTTATATACTCTCTAACGTTCTTCCCCTTAATGGAAGCACCCACACCTCTTGGACAAAATTGACCAAATTATTCGCAGCACGTAATATCCATTTTAAATGTGGCCTTGGACGACCGAGCGTGGTTGCAAGCCACACTACCTATCCGTTTTGGTGGTCTCGGCGTCCGCAAAATTACCAGTATTAGCTTACCGGCGTTCCTGTCCTCTGTCCACAGCACTGAAAAGTTGACCGAGAAAATTTTAGCCCCCTCTCTGGTTCACTCTGAAGTGCCGAGCTTGTCCGACGCTGTGAACGCCTGGAATGTGGGCTTGCCCGGATACAGTTCGGCCTGTGAACCCATCTTCCCAGTGGGATGAGCCACTCTGCAGGTTGGTACGGAATATTCTTATTAATACGTCCACCAATACTGCTGAGCGTGCCCGCCTGCTGGCTGTAGGTGAGTGGGAGTCGGGCCTCTGGCTTCAGGCACTACCGTCACCCAACATAGGAACTATGCTGGGTGACACCACCTTCCGGCTCGCTACCTGTCTACGTCTGGGTGCTCCTTGCGTGGCTCCGCATCGCTGCCGATGCGGCGTAGATGTCGACTGCCTCGGACATCATGGCCTATCCTGCAGTAAGAGCGCAGGCCGGATAGCACGGCACGCCAGCATTAATGACATCATCCGTCGAGCTCTTGTCACCGCCGGGGTGCCAGCTGTTTTAGAACCCATTGGCTTGGCACGCGACGATGGGAAGAGACCAGACGGAATGACCATAATGCTTTGGAAGGTAGATAGGCCTTTGGTGTGGGATGCAACGTGTATTGACATCCTTGCGCCATCCCATCTTCCTAGCACGGTGGGCTGTGCTGGGGCGGCTGCTGCGGGTGCGGAAAACTCAAACGGCGCAAATACTCTAATCTTATTGGGACTTATATGTTTGAGCCGTTTGGGGTTGAAACACTAGGGCCATGGGGTCCGAGTGCCCTTTTAGTTTTTCGGGACATCGCCAAGCGATTGGTCGACTCTACACGTGACCAAAGGGCTGGCCTATTTTTTGGCCAATGAATTAGCATTGCCATACAACGTGGCAATGCTGCCAGCCTTTTGGGCACTTTTCCTGTCGACAGCGATGCGGACGAATTTTTTGATGCCCTATGATTATTTCCCCTCCTTTTTTATATACTTGTACATATTTTTTGTTTTTAATACCCTATCGTCATTAGAAACAAAATACTGCAAATTACTGAATCAAACACTAACAAATGATGATAATAAGAACCGCCCTTTGTGCCGAGTCTAAAATCTTTGCAAAACATAAAAAGTACAACTAATACGTCGAAATACTTCCATATAATAGTATTAGTTATTTTATGGATTATGACATGTATGCCCCCGTATGACAATGTTGTGCGAGATATTCACCTAAATCCATTCTTTGTGTACTATTGGACCGAATCACAACGATTTTTTTATGAAAACTTTTCACAGACAATTTAGAACCATTTAAGCCATGGCTATCCTGAAAATACAAAAGAATATAAGTTATACAATCCAGAAACAAGAAAAGTTTCTACTAGCCGAGATGTAACTATAGTGGAAAAGAAAGAAAAAGATACTGAAATGGCTAAGATTGTAGTACAAGAAGGAAATAATAAGCAGGATCAACTATCAGATCAAGAAGAAACAGATGAAATGAATGATACTATCTTGGATAAGAGTGACTCTACTTACATATGTGACACGTCAAGTTCTAGCTTAACATCAGATGACTCCTACCATACGAGATGTGGAGAAGAAAATGATTCAGGCGCAGATGAAGTACCCAAAGTAAGCAGCAAGCGTGTCAGACAACCAGTTGAGAGGTATGGTTTTACAAACCTCTGTGTTGTAGACGAGTTGGGCACTTGCGATGAAGAAATCACTTATGAGGCGATGAACGGTGCTGAAAGTGAGATCAGGCTATGAGAGAAGAGTTAAAAGCTATCGATGAAAACCAAGCCTGGGAAGTGGTAACTGACAAGGAAGCGGATAGATTAACTAATCTATCCGCTTCCTTGTCAGTTACCACTGCTGCACTGTTGCACTGAACTAGTGCAAGTGGGTTTTCAAAAGAAAGTATGAAAGTGATAATAAATTGAGATATAGGGCTCGTTTAGTCGCTAAGGGCTTTACTCAAATAGAAGGTGTAGACTATAAAGAAACATACCTGTGTTAAGACACTCAACTTTGAGAATGTTATTTGCTTTAAGTGTAAAGTTAAATTTCGAAATTACTCATCTTGATGTAAACACTGCATTTTTAAATGGCTACCTTGAAGAAACAGTATATATGCAAGTACCACCTAATTTAGAATGTCAGAGTAACAGTGTACTCAAATTAAAACGTGGACTTAAACAATCTGCAAGGCAGTGGAATAAGAGAGTAGATGATTGTTTGTTAAGCCAGGGCTATATTAAGTCTAAATTGGAACCATGTTTATATAGTAAAAAGGTAAATAAGTAGCTTAGTAACTGTGTTTGTTGATGATTTTTTCATATTTGCCAGTAGCAAGGCATTAACAGATGAACTGAAACGTATTTTATGTCAAATTTCAAAATTAAAGATTTAGGGCAAGTGAAAAAATGCTTAGGTATGAGAGTAAAAATATATAAAAATGGTTGTATATCATTGGATCAGGAGCATTTTGTTGAACATATTTTAAATAAGTTTAAGATGTCAAACTGTAATGTTGTTGATACACCTATTGAATGCAATTTAAAGTTAGATAAGTCAGAGAATGTTTGTAAACAATATCCTTATCAGCAACTGATAGGAAGTCTTATGTAAGTATTAGATCACAAAAAGGGAATTCAAGTCAGTATAAATTAAATAAAGACGGGCAAATTCTATCGGACCAAGAATGCGCCCATGAGTTTGGTCGTTTTTTTCACTCTGTGTATAATCCTGAACCGGCTACGTTAGACGCGGACACCGCGAGTGAAACAGCGGAGCCAAGTGGCACTTGGGTTCACCTCGGTTGCCTTGAAGCATCAGCAGTGCGTCGCGCGCTAGCCCGCCTGCCGCCTAAGCGATCGATTGGCCCAGATGGCATACCGCCTTTTATCCTAAGAGATAGTCGCATGGTGTTGAGCGAACCTTTGCTGCATTTGTTCAATGTTTGTATTGCTGCAGCGTCTTTTCCTGATCGTTGGAAACTTAGCCGAGTGGTGCCTGTACCGAAAGGTAGTGGCGGCACGGAGGCAAGCGATTACAGGCCAGTGGCGGTCCTTTGCGCTGTTGCTAAAGTGTTCGAGGCTGCAATTCATAGTAGCTTGTACGCACAGTTAAATGCACATTTGTCCGATGCACAGCATGGGTTCCGTCCTGGGCGGAGTACAACAGGGAATTTACTTAATCTAATGACTCAACTGGTGCCGGCTGTTGATGCTGGACTCCAGGTGGATGTTGCTTACCTAGATTTTCGGAAGGCATTTGACACAGTAGACAATGATGTGCTACTGTCGAAATTAGCCAACATGGGATTTACACCGCACACTATTAAATTCTTTGCCGATTACCTGCGCAACCGTCGCCAATATGTCGACTGTGGTGGAAGCTTTTCCGAAATTTACTTCACGAGATCGGGCGTAAGTCAGGGAACCAATTTAGGACCATTCCTCTTTATCCTCATGGTGGACGACTTACCGGAAGTAGTTAAAGAGTCAACTTGCCTTCTTTTTGCTGATGATCTCAAACTGATTCGTGTTGTAAAGGATATTGCTGATCATGATACACTGCAGCGTGATTTAGATAGGGTCACTGAATGGAGTCACAAAAATAAATTATACTTCAATGTGGCGAAATGCTCAGTGCTATCATACACAAGAGCGCACACCCCGCGTCACCATCAGTACCTCATGGAGAGTAAACCGCTGCAGCGTGTCATGGAGGTCAAAGATCTGGGTGTTTGCTTCACTGCGGATCTGCAGTTTAGGAAACATGTTGTTGTGGTTTGCAAAAAGGCATACCGCAACCTTGGGTTTCTTTTACGACAAGCGAGTCAGTTTACTAGTATAAGTGCATTAAAGGCTTTGTATGAAGCACTGGTAAAGAGCCACCTACAGTACAACGCGGCTATTTGGAGTCCTAGTGAGGCCAAATACAGTTTCATGCTAGAGCGGATACAAAACAAATATGTTAGGTTCATGTATAAAAAGTTATTTGGAGTGTATCCGGGATACCCGCTATTGTATCCTACCTTATTTATCTTGGGCATGGTAGGCTATACAAAATTAGAAATTAAGCGTGAACTTGTACTAGCCACATACCTGTTCAATATTATAAGAGGAAAAATATCTAATATAGACATTCTGCAGTCGATTATGTTGTGCGTGCCCAACGAGTATGTAAAGAGGCGCCGGCGGCCGCAGCTGCTGGTGGTGCCGAAAGCGCGCACCAATCTTCTCCGTCGTGCTCCGCTAACGCGTGCGTTGTGCACTCTCAACACGGTAGCTATGAGCTTGGACCTCTTCTCTTGTACACTGAACGACTTTACTATAGTAACCTCTAGACTGCTATGTTATCCAGATCTGCCTGTGTATTGTTATAGTTAGTAAGTAAGTACCTAGTTTTAATATTTTGTTCAGTTTTCTTTTGTTTTGTACCACTCTATCAATTTAGGTTAGCCTGTAAAGATAGGATGTGATGTTAAATAAATAAATGTATTTGTCCATACTTACACGCCCAGATATCAGTTACAGTGTCAGCTATTTAAGTCAATTTAATAATTGTTTTACTGCAGTTCACTGGAAACATGCAAAGAGAGTGTTAAAATATTTGAATAAAACGAAGTCTTATGGTTTAATGTTTACAAATGATAATAAAAACTTAGGAGGATTTGTAGACTCAGATTGGGCATCAAATACTACTGACCGGAGATCTTATAGAGGTTTCTGCTTTAAATTGTCTGGCACAGTAATATCATGGAATGTGCCAATGATAAATGCAGGAAGAGGTATGATATAGCCTGTCTCGAAATAAGCAAAGATGCGTTTAAGGCGTACACCCAGACATACATAAAGAAATGGTTATGTCCGGAATGTATCTGTGCTAAGCCAAAAATACGCAACAGTGAAACCCCGGTCCGCATTAACGTATCAAACCCTAATGCCACCACGCCGGTAAACAATGTAAGCAGTCAGCGCGGAAGTCGGATTAATTATTCACCCATAACTATGGATTCTGATTGCCTACTACTCCAAGAATTGAGAGAATTTAAAGCTGACGTGATAGCTCGCATGGACAGTCAGGCAGATGCGATATCGCTTCTACTTAATCAATATTCCAAAACTAAAACTGAGTTGGCCAACATAATTAAAATGATGGGGGTACTTGAAGAAAAAGTAGAAGCTCAGTTAACTAAACTAACTCAGAACAACCAAGCCCACGAAATAGCAGCTGATGTTCCCCGAAATCCTCCTTCTCCATCTTCTTTTGCCGAGGTCGTAAGTCAGGAGAATAATTCTATCGTTTCCAAGAAATCGCTTCATACCTACGTCCAAACTCATACGGTAAACAAATGTGGAGCCACGAAATCGGCCGAAATTTTACCGGAAAAAGCTTTGTGTAGTACTAGCTCACTGGTGACTGTTGAACTACCTAAAGATGAAGAGGAGAAGATCGAATCAGGATGGGTGACTGTTCGAAACAAAAAAAAATAATAATAATAACAGGCAACATAAAGAGGTCAGAGTGGGTACAAATACAGAGTTGAAGGCGATTCAAGTTAGTGATCGTAAAAAATATCTACATGTTTGGCGACTGCATCCGGATACCACTCTTGAAGCAATAGCCGATCACGTGAAAAATGTATGTGGACTAGATGTTCAAATAAAGGTCGACAAAATCAAACACAAAATCGTGAGAGATTATTCGTCGTTTGTTGTTGGAGTACCAGAAAAGTGTTTTGATAAATTGAACCAGGCCGAAGTCTGGCCATTGAATGCAGAGTTCAGTGAGTGGATATGGTTTCGGAACTCAAATAGAACAAAATCAAACATATTATAGCCATAACAGCAACATTGAAATGTATTATCAAAATGCAAGAGGTCTTCGTACAAAATTAGAAAACTTTAGAAATAACATATTATCATTTAATTCTGACTTATACGCTATAACGGAATCAGGCTGCAATGAATCCATTCAAGACGCAGAAATTATCCCTCAAGGATATAAAATAATACGTTGTGATCGAGTGGATGGGCGTAAGCAGGGCGGAGCGTTTCTCGTGGCCACACACCGCTTCGAGCTGCGACAGGTACTTGTCTCGGACGCGTCAATAGACGCCTGCGTATTTGAAATTGTTTGTGCAACGGTTCATTTAAAGAATAGATTTTTGTTTTTATGTTGCGTTGTTTATATTCCACCTGGGAGTTCGGAGAACGATTATATGATTTTGTTTAGGGTAATAGAAAATATGTGTAATAGATATCGACAAGTGATTGTTATTGGAGATTTTAATTTACATTCTTGTCCGGTAAATATTAGCAATTATTATGAATGCTTTATGTCATATTGCGAGTTCACTCAAGGTAACATGGTACCAAATGTCTTAGGCCGATACCTGGATTTGGTTCTGAGTACGGGTTTTAGCGGAGAAGTGTCAGTGGTGTTGGCGGACGAGGCGCTCGTTCCGGTCGACCCGTACCACCCGCCACTAGCGGTGTGCGTGCGCCCCGCGCCCTCAGCCCCCGCGCCTGCCCCGCCTTCGCCCGCTGCCGAATCCCTCGTTGACAGCGCGTGCAATAACAGGCCGCAGTGGAATTTTTATAAAGCTGATTATCAATTATTGTATTCGATGTTAACTTCTGCTGACTGGAGTACAATGTATGAAATGCATAACTTGGAAGACATTTTAAATTTATTTTATGTGAAATTAGGCCGTATTTTGGACGAATGTGTACCAAGGAAAAAGTTTACCCAGGAAAACTCACGTTATGTGTATCCCGAATGGTACACCGGAGAAATTATTAAAGAGATCAAAATTAAAGCAAAACTTCACAAACTGTTTAAAAACTCAAAACGTGATTGTGATTATCAAGAATACGCTAAATGTAGGGCCCGGGTAAAAAAGTATATAGAAATTGCACACAGAAACCATAAAAATAAAATTCAAAATCAGTTCGCTAAAGATCCAAAATCATTCTGGCAATATATTAGGTCGAAAAAAAGTAGAGTAAATAGGCAAAGTATAGTAAAAGATGGGCAAAATCTCACTGCTGAGCAGTGTGCTAGGGAATTCGCAGAATTTTTTGAGTCGGTATACAGTCAGGAACCACCGCAACTAGACGTTCGGGCGGCGATGGCAGAGGTCAGCAGTGCTACCAGTGCACGGGTACATATAGAGACCTTGAGTCTCAAAGAGGTGCAGGATGCGCTGACGAACCTCAAGCCGAAACGATCATCTGGTCCTGACGGTATACCAGCGTTTCTCTTTAGAGATTGTGCTAGAGTTTTAGCAAGCCCGCTGCATTACATATATAACACGTGCTTAAAGCAATCGACGTTTCCGGATCAGTGGAAGACTACACGTGTCGTTCCAGTGCCCAAGGGTAAAGCAGGTCCAGATGTCAGCGGTTATAGACCAGTTGCAGTGTTGTCGACGCCGGCAAAAGTTTTTGAAGGCGCTATTCAACGCTGCATACAGGGGCAAGTCCGAGCGCAACTGTCGGACGCGCAGCACGGCTTTCGGCCCGGACGCAGCACTTCCACCAACCTGCTTAACTTCATGGCACAGGTTATGCCGGCAGTCGACGCTGGAGTACAGGTAGACGCGGCGTACTTTGATTTTAAAAAAGCCTTTGACACCGTGGACAATGATGTCTTATTAAGAAAGCTGGCAGATGTAGGATGTACGCCGCACTTACTGCAGTTCTTTGCCAGCTATATGAGAGACCGTCAACAATACGTTGACTACAATGGGTACGAGTCGAAGCCGTACTTCACCAGGTCCGGAGTAAGCCAGGGCAGCAATTTGGGGCCTCTTGAATTTATTATAATGATAAACAGCTTGCCGGAGGTCGTCAGACATGGCTCATGTTTGTTGTTCGCAGATGACCTCAAGTTGCTGCTCGAGGTAAGGGATGAGTCAGACTGTGAGCGACTCCAGGGTGACATTGATAGAGTGGTGAAATGGAGCCAGGACAATAAGCTATACTTCAACGTGTCCAAATGCTCGGTAATATCCTTTGGTCGTGCGCGCACCCCTATCCGCTATGAGTACAAAGCAGAGGCGATACTCATGCAGCAAGTAACGCGAGTGCGGGATCTAGGGGTATATCTCACTCCAGATCTTACGTTTCGCGAGCATATCATTAAGATATGTAAGAAAGCGTACAGAAACCTCGGCTTTGTACTTAGGCAGTCACAGGGGTTCACTAATATTACGACTATAAGGGTATTATACGACGCTCTAGTCAGGAGTCACTTGGAGTATGGTGCTGTCATATGGGCTCCACATGAAGCCAAGTACTCTGTCATGCTGGAGCGCGTACAGAATAAGTTCACGCGTCACTTGTACTTCAGACTGTACGGGGTTTATCCATTGTACCCGCTGATGTACCCCACCCTGTTTGTACTGGGCATGGTCGGGTACAATGAGTTAAGGGTGCGACGACAGTTTACTCTTGTCGTCTATTTAATTAAATTACTCCGAGGTAAGGAGCACAATCCGGGAGTGCTTCAGTGCTTGCGGTTTTCTGTTCCAGACCGCTACGTGTGGAGGCGGCGGCGCCCGCCACTGCTGGCTGTGCCAGCTGCCAGAACAAACCTGCTGGCCAAAGCACCTCTCACGCGAGCAATTCGTACTGTTAACGAAGTTCAGAATAGGTTGGACATTTTTTCGTGTAACTTCAGTGAACTTGCAAGAGTAAGTTTATATATAATATGTTACGAGAGCAACAATTAGTGTAATTTTAAGTTTATTGTTTCTTTTATTGTTTAATTATTTTTTTTTTAAGTAAAACATAGATAGTTATGTCAATTCTCTGTGAAGATTACATTGTTATAATTATAAGGTTGTATTGTTTTAGTTATAAGTAATTTGGTGTTGATGTATTGTGTAGTTATTTGTAATTGTTAGTAATAGTTTGGTTGAAACCAGGTACAATTCCTTTTTACTTCAACAAAATGAACACAAACCAACTATCATCTAAAGTTGTAACTAATTGTAGCACAGTTTTGAACGACACTGATCTTTTTCGTGAATAATGGATCAAATAAAGTCTGTGAAAGTACCTTGATGCAGAAAACCAGCTGCCTAAGGATATTTCATCAAAATGTATGTGGTATAAGAAATAAAAAAACTGAGCTCGAATTATACATTGCAACCACGGGTATTCAGTTTGACTACCTGTGTATAACAGAACATTTCTTAAATCTACAATCTGCTCATGTATTTAACTTTTCCAATTATAATTTAGTTTCATACAACACAAGGACGAACAAAAAAAGGGGAGGTAGTCTTATTTTAGCAGATCTAAATAAAGAAAGTGAAAATATTGATTTTGTAGAAAAATTGTATAGATCAGATAGTTTTGAAATATGTGGGGTTAAAGATCTTGAAACAGGGTTACATCTTTGTTGTTGCTATAGAAGTCCTTATGATAAAAATTTTGAAAGTTTTATATCTAGTTTAGAAATATTGTTAGAACATTTTATTAACAAGAAGTGCATTGTATGTGGTGACTTTAATATTGACGTACTTGTAGATAGCAAGAAACATACTGAATTTTTAAGCATATTGACATCTTATAATTTTCGATACCTTATAAATACTCCTACTTTTATACGGAACAACGCATATTCATGTTTAGACAACATAATTACAAATCTCGCTGATGATGACATAGATCAGTGTTTCGTTGATCACAATGGCTTGGCAGATGGTCATGGTGGACTTTTCTGCAATGTATTTCTTGAAAAAATTAATAAGAAATCGAAAAACTCTGATCAAAGTATAATAATAAAAAAAAGAATATTTAATGATAAAAATAGCATGGCTTTCAAGAAAAGTATAAGTAATCAAAATTGGACTAATATGGGAATAAATAGTTTTATAAGCTGTCTTGGTAAAACATTCCAAGATTGTTACCGAAAGAAGTCAATTAGTATAAAGCCATATAAAAACAGATCAATACAGTGGATTACTAAAGGGGTTAAAGTTTCAAGTAAGATGAAAAGAGTACTATGCTCAGGTACAGTAAATAATGCCAGCCTTAAAAAGTATAAAAACAACTATGTTCGAATTTATAGAAGAGTTATTCAGCAAATAAAAAAAAAGGCCATAATAAATCAATTAAAAACCGCTACAAATATTACTAAACAGACGTGGAAACTTGTTAATGAAAGTTCAAAGAAAACAACAAATAGGCAATGTAGAAATTTAATCCTAAAAGTGAACAATAAAGTGATAACTGATCCCCAGCAGATAGCAAATCAATTCATTGACAGTTTTGTGTTCAAATCGTCACTTGCTAGCAATGAACAAGAAAGGACAATGACTTTTCTATTAGACAGTACAAAAAGAGTCGAAAGTGACTTAACCTTCCATAAAACCACACCATCTGAAGTCACAAAGATTATTTGTAAAATGGCCAATAAAAAATCTTGTGGTTTTGATGACTTACCGATAACTATATTGAAGGAGAATATAGACTCTTTGGCATTCCCTCTTTCTGATTTTTTTAATAAATGTTTCGAAGAGTCGATCTTTCCAGATCAGTTGAAATTGGCTAAAGTAGTTCCAATATTCAAAAAAGGTATTAAGACTGATCCGAAAAATTACCGACCTATATCACTTTTGCCAACCTTATCGAAAGTTTTCGAAAAAATAATTAAAACTAGGCTGATGGTACATTTAAATGTAAATAAAATCATTAACTTAAGACAATTTGGGTATCAGAAAGGCGTCGGTTGCCCAGATGCAATAAACACTCTGTTAAATGACATAATTAATAAATTAAATGACAAAATGAAAGTGGCTGGGCTTTTCGTTGACCTTAGCTCTGCTTTTGATACGATTGATTACGAATTACTACTAACTAAACTTGAATATTATGGTATCAGAGGCAAGTCCTTACAACTTTTAAGATCCTACTTACAAAATAGGCGAATGTTTGTTGAAATAAAAAGCATCGATGAAAGTAATCATGAAGTCATATACACCTCTAAAATTACAAATATAAAACGTGGTGTGCCCCAAGGCTCCATTTTAGGACCAATACTATTTATTATATTTACAAACGACTTACTTAACTTTATGCATTACGTTCAGCCTGATGTAAAACTTGTTGTTTTTGCAGATGATACAAATATAATAATTGGGGCGAATGACTTAAAAGAATTGACCAAAAATGTAAATAAAAGCCTACAAAATCTCTGCGATTGGTTTACAGCTAATAACCTTTTGCTAAATACAAGTAAGACTAATATAATTTTATTTAAGACTACAACTCGCAATAATGACAATTTAGATGTACAAATCAAAGGAGACAAAATTGAATTAGTGGACAAGGTCAAATTTTTAGGGATTAACATAGATGAGCATTTAAATTGGAAACAGGAGCTAGCTGCTATTGACTCATCGATTTCATCAGCATGCTATGCACTCAGGAGCCTAAGAGATATGTTGGATCTAATGCAACTTAAGGCTATATATTACGCGCTGGTAGAATCTAGATTACGATACAGCATAATGCTTTGGGGTAACAGCTACAGTTATAACTGTCAGAAAGCCTTTATTTTACAGAAACGCGCCATAAGGATTATAGTAAGGATCTCACAAAGAGACTCATGTAGAGAGCACTTTAAAAAATTAGACATTTTAACAGTACCGAGTTTATACATATTAGTAATCCTAAATCACTTTGCTAAGTATATTCATGAGTATGAATCACAAGAGGAACGTAGGATAAGAGAAAGCACGAGAAGAAAGGAATTTAAACACAAAATGGCACCAAATTTTAATATAGCTAAGCATTGTTCCAGATACCAGGCAGTGGAGTTATTTAATAGGTTACCGACTGACTTAAAGTTATTAATTTATAGCTCTCACTCTTTTAAAATTAAATTAAAAGCCTTCTTGTTGGAAAAATGTTTATACTCGGTATCAGAATTTATGTCAAGTGATAAAAATAGTCACTATAAAAATAGCAGTAAGCTTTAAATATTAAATTGTTTTTGACCTAATACTGTTCTCATCACTGGGACCTTGATGAAGTTGTACACTAAATATTTTGACATTGAACATTTACCTGCTATTAATTTGACATTATATTTCTTTGTTGACATATTTTAAATTAATTGACTCATAATATACTAAGCATTTCACATCAATTTTAATTAGACTTTTAAATGTATTGTTTCTGCATGTGATAATTTTATTTAATATGTAATTTTCAACACAATGTAAATTGTTCATGAAAATAAATGAAATGAAATGAAATAGGGTTATTTAAAATAGTTAATATTATAAGTAGGCTTAGCTATCGCATTAGGTTTCTAAACCTGTAATGATAGTTTAAGAGTTTTAAATAAATAAATAAATAATAAATAAATAAATTATATGAATGCAGAAAACAACCGACAGTGGCATTGTCCAGTACCGAGGCCGAGTACATGGCAATAAGTGAAGCTTGTAAGGAGGCTATATATTTGAAAAATTAGTTATCTGAAATTATAAACTGTAATTACACTATTATTATCTACAATGATAACCAAGGGGCTCAGAAGTTATCTGAAAAACCATTATACCATAAGAGATCTAAACACATAGATGTACGCCACCACTTTGTTAGGGAAACTGTTACTAATAACTTAGTAAAGATTGTACATCTGCCAACTACTGAAATGCCTGCCGACTTGTTAACAAAAGGATTATGTAGTTTGAAACATTACTATTATGTCAAAAAGTAAGGCATTCAAAGTATTGTTTAGGTGTAGTTTATATTCATTTGTTATTACATAGGTATCTGATTATTTTGATAAGAGGAGATGTTAAAATATATCAAATATAATCCTATTTTTAATACTACTAACACCAGTATCCTAATGCAGTTTGTTCTATGTTAGTTGTCTATGTATTTTATCTATGTATTTATCTGTGGAATAAAGTTAGTCTATTGGCAACAGCTATCGTGTTTCTATTAGTGAGTATAATATAACAACAATTTGAATAAAAGCGTGTACATAGTAATATAATAACACGTCAAGTTAAATAAAAGCGTGTAGTAATGATGTACAACAATGTCGTGAAACCGTTAATAATTGGCCTGATAAGCGGATTATAATAATACCGACCACTTACTTCACTTGCTCGATTGTTTACTATAACCGATTGTTGGCATCATGAAGTGGTTGCAAGTCGCTCTGTTCGCCGTGGTAGTGTTAGTAGCCAACAACGTAGCTGCCTTCACAGGTAAGTGCCAGTACAAAACTCAAACTCAAACTCAAAGCATTTATTTCAAATAAACCAATTACAGGCACTTTTGAATTGTCAATGGGTCGGTCAGTCAGAAAGATGAAGCTAGTTGCCCATTCCAAAGCGTAGTAGATCCCTATGGAGAAGAACGGGCAAGAAACTCCACGGACACTCTTTTAAATCATAATATTTTTACAAAATATTGGTTACATCGTTCAAGTTGAAAATATACATGTGAGAACAATGTAGAAAGACGTGCACGTTAAAAAGCGTCCGTAATAAAAAGATAATAACTAAAACAACTAAATTAAATATTAAAATTAAAAATAAGCCATGGCAGCTAAGAGACGACCAGTCCCAACTGACGGCGCCCGTTCACGAACATGACGCATGGATCAAACTGCGTCTAGTCGCTGCAACAACCATCATCTGCGTCTTGCGACTGCCGCAGAGCTGCGTCAGCGAGTAGTCGTTACGACAGACGTCGTGCAGAAAGCGACAGTTTTCTTTGGTTATTCGACGCGCTTCGACGTCCGATTTGAAAACAGACATCGAATGCATCCATGTTGTGATTCAAAAGACAAATACACGTGCCACCTTCCTCAGCGCTCACAGCAAAACTGGCATGTGATTGTCGTCAGATGTGCGTTGTGCACCGTGCGTGGAGAGAGCGAGCGACTCCACTAGCCCGTTGTTGAGACTCTCCTACGCGACGCTAAGTGTGCAGGGCTTTGGACAAGTTAAATATGTTTTTTTTTTGTCTTTTTTATTACAATCTGTCACTATGTATTAGGACATTAAGTAATTTGTATGTCTTGTTAGATATCTTGCTAGGTATGCGTCCTGTGACACATCCTATTACTTTTAAAGCATAAAGATAAGTTTGTTTGATGAGATCTTGAGGAATTTTGTGTTTTAGCCTGCGGGTTCCTTTTTCATCCATGAGGTGGTTTGCCAGGATGTTTGGGTGACAAGTACAAGGGGGGATCAAAAAGTAGTGAGAACGACATACTCCTTGGTAAGAAAAAAAATAAATACTGGCAGGCATAGTTCAGATACATATTTGTAATATTAATAAAGAAAAAAATCTTCGATTCTCTTTTGTTTTTTTCTGAATGTAGTCATTTGCTTGCTTCGTGTCGGAACGTGTTCTCGAAAATGGAGAAAAACGAAGTGCGAGCCGTTATTAAATACCTCTGTTTAAAAAAGTTAACGACGCAAGAGATTCATTGCGATTTGGAGGCAACATTAGGAGAGTCTGCTCCGCCTTATTCCACTGTCGCAAGGTGGGCTTCTCAATTTCGAGTAGGGAGAACGAGCACGGAAGACGAACATCGTTGCGGCCGTCCATGACGTCAGTCACCCAAGAATATGTTGCGAAAGTCGAGAAAATTGTATTGAGCGATCGAAGAGTTACCATCCGATACTTAATTCAAGAAACGGGCATTTCATATGGAAGTATTCAATCCATATTGAAACAATCTTTGAATATGAGAAAAGTCTCCGCAAGATGGGTGCCGAGAATGTTAACCGACAGTCAGAAACAAAATCGACTTGACATTTCGAAGATATTGTTGGACAAGTTTCAAGAAGATTCTGAAAACTTTTTGTCTCGTTTCGTAACAATGGACGAAACATGGGTCCAATCATTTTGATCCCGAGACAAAACAGCAATCTTCGCAATGGAAACGGCCATCATCACCGACCCCGAAAAAGTTTCGTGCCGTGGCATCGGCTGGCAAGGTTATGGCCTCAATATTTTGGGACTCAGAAGGGATATTGTTGATTGATTACCTGGAGCGTGGAACGACTATTACAGGCCAGTATTATGCAGCTTTAATTCCTAAGTTGAGGAATGCCATCAAAGAGAAAAGGAGAGGGAAACTTCGAAGGGGCGTGCTGTTTCATCACGACAACGCACCCGCGCACAGGTTGGCAGTTGCGATGGCTGCCATTCAGTAAGCTGGCTTCGAATTGGTAGACCACCCCCATTATTCACCAGATCTGGCGCCTAGCGTTTTTTCTGTTCCCCAAATTGAAAGAATACTTAAGAGGAAACAGGTACGAAGACGATAACGAGGTGATGGATGCCGTGGAGAGCTTTTTGCAGGACCAAGACAAAACTTTTTTTTTGAAAGGGATTGAAGTCTTGGAAAAGCGCTGGACTCGGTGTGTAGAGTTTATCAATAGTCATTATAATCTATCTCATTCTCACTACTTTTTGATCCCCCCTCGTAGGGTGTAGTTTTGATAAAGCTTTCACCACTCTGCACAAAGAAATGTCTATTCCTCAAGTACGACATCAAGATTAAGATGTTGCTTGGGAAGCTGTTTTTAATTTTATAGAGGAGACCCTCATGCCAAACCCTATCAAAAACGCTTGAGAGACGTCAAGAAATGCAGCAGCACTATATTCCTTATCCTCAAATGAATTGTGAATTTTACTAACGAGCCTATGAACTTGATCTATTGTGCCATGTCTCTGTCGGAACCCAAATTGGTGGTCGGGTATTAGATGTTTTTCTTTAATTATAGGCAGTAAACGTAATAGAAGGACCGATTCATAAGGATTGATTCAACTCATGTAATTAGTTATAAGCTGTTGAGTTTCCTAATAAATAAATAAATAATAATAATAAATAAACCTTTGATGCTATTGGAAGTAGACTTATAGGCCGGTATGACTTCGGATCTTCAAGAAGTTTTCCTGGTTTAGGAACCATTAGGATTTTAGCTGTTTTCCATTGGCGGGGGAGCAAAGTCGTGACATGGCATTGTATATAGACAACAGGAAGTTTAGGCCAGAATCTGGAAGGTGGCGGAGAATCATGCCCGTAATTAAATCGTAGCCAGGGGCTTTTTTGGGTTTTACGTTATTTATAGCTCTAATTAGCTCTTGCTTCGTAAACGTTATGACGGGGCTGGAAGATGGATCATAATCTAGTAAAACTTCTCGCAGAACTTCTTCTTTGTGTTCTGGAGGCCCTTCGTAGGAATGAGGCTGGATACGCCTTTTAAGTGTTCGGCAAATGTTGTACATTTTTCTTCATCACTTCAAGCCCAGTTCCCATTGGCTTGCCGAAGTGGGGGATACACTGTTTTAGGCCGCTTGATTTTTTTGGTAGCTTTCCACAGCAAGTGGTCGGTAGCAACAGTAGCATCAAGGTTTCTCAGGGACGTCTGAACTCTATTATTTCTGTCCTTATCCAGAAGTTTTTTTAGTTTCCTAACAGCATGGTTTAATTTACTTTTATTATCAGGACATCTAAATTGTTGCCATTGTTTCCTAAGCCTTCTCTTTTCAGATATTTTATCCAGTATATTATGGGATATAGATTTCTTGTTATTATTTAATTTGTTGGAAGGAGTAGATTGCCAGGCAGCAGTTTGGACCGAATTATTGAAACAGAAAATGATATAGTAGCTGCAATATAATATTATATTGCAGCTACTATATCATCTTCTGTTTTTAGTCTGACTGTGGGCGTTAAAGCCTGATCGACCATTGATCTGAAGATTTCCCAATTTGTTTTTTTGGTGTGAAGGACGCAAGTTTCTGTAGTTTTTTTGAAACGACTTAATAATGCGATAAGGCCGCCCATTGTATATTTTGTAGTTTGTGTCTTTTTTTTTTTTTTTTTGTTATGTATTTTTGTGGTGTACAATAAAGTATATATAAATATAAATATAAATATATAAATATAAATAATGTTACTAATACTGGTGAATGGTCCAAAGACAGGTCAAAGCTGCTCAGGCACTGAAAGTAATTTTTCGAGATACCTTTGACAGCACAGAAATTTATCAGGTCAGGTACTTTCTTCCTATCGGTGGGCCAATATGTGGGCTCACCTATTGATATTATATATTATTATTATAATTTCCATTTTTAGTTTCTCAACAGTCTTGAGTAGCTCCCGGCCCCTAGGGAGGGTCAATCTTGAGCCCCAATAGCTATGCTTTGCATTGAAGTCCCCGCCAGCTATGAAACGATCGCCGAGAGTGTTGAAAAACTCACTAAACTCTTGCTGTTTGATTATGTGTTTCGGTGGACAGTAGAGAGCCGACACAGTGACGGGACTTACCCAATCTTCAACTATGACATCTGTCTTGCTTGAATTGGTGCTTTGCAGTACTGTTCATAATGTTTTAATTTGCTTTTGATAATTACAGCTGATCCACCATGTGCTTTCCCATCAGGATTTGTGGTATGATAAAGATTACGAGTATATCCAGGGAACTCCATGTGGGTTCTTAAAGTGAAATGTGTTTCAGATATTAGCATTATGTCAATATTTTGCTGGTGTAAAAAAAGTTTCAACTCCTCCGAGTGGTGTGACAGGCCATTTGCGTTCCAGATGCATAATGTTAATGCATTAAATTTGGAAGCATGGACATGAGATCTCCCAGCATTTTAGTCATTAGCATCATCTGGTTCATGAGTGACTGCATAAATTCCTTAATGTCAGGTGACTGGTTTGGTTTTGGTTGGGGTTCTTTATTTGGTATACCGGCTGCTATTTTTGCGTATGATTTATTGCCAACACTATCATGTCGGCTATGTATGACTGTTCCGCCATTTTTTTATAGTATGACTTTGCTGTGTTGAGTTTTTGGTCTCAGCGGGGGATACTTAACTTTTTGCAATTCCTTATATACCGAACATCCCTTGTAGTTTGCGGGGTGGTTTCCTTCACAAAGGATGCACCGCACATTATCGGAACGCTCTTTCCTTGGGCAATCAAGAGTAGCGTGTGCTCCAGCGCACTTAACGCATCTGGGCTGACAGTGACAGAACCTACGCGTGTGCCCATATTTCTGGCAGTTGGAGCATTGCGGGATCTCTCTATTTGGTCTTGGAGGTTCAAACACAATGCAGCAATGAAGAAGGCGCTTAACGTTATAAATGTTTTTATTATTTAGGTTTGGCTTGAGATCTACGTAGTGCAGTGGAAGAGGTGTTTTGGTTTTTCTGTCCTTTATTTTCCAGAGCTTTGTAACCTTGTGGTCTAATTCTTCAATAGCCACTTTTATTTCGTTGGTGTCAGTTGACGGGTGGATGCTTTGAGGACTACTCGAAAGCTCCTATCTTCTTTGGGTTTGTAGGTATAGAATTCAGTTTCTCGTTTTTGAAGTTCCTTATAGATTTAGTGTATGCTTCTGTTGTTTTTGGCTGAATTTTCACTTGTTCCTCACGGAGGATTTTGGTTTCGTACTGTTCAGCGGCTGTGTCATTCAGCATTGCATAGAGTGGCTGAATGTTGCTAACTTTGTCTATTAGGTTGGGGTAAGTCTTTTCGCATTATAGTATGTATGAACTTAAAATAAAATCTCTTTGGCTATACTATTTGTATACTAGCTGGTTTTGGTATCATTAAAAGTTTAAATTTTAAAGAACATAATTCCAAATTCAAATTAGGAAAATGTGTGATTTTCATTTGTTTTTCGTACTGTCAAGATGAGTGAATCTAATGAAGAAATTCGATACATTTTAAAATTTTACTACAAAAAAGGTAAAAATGCAACGCAAGCCGTGAAAAAATTTGCGATGTTTATGAACTTAGTGCAGTGTCTGTGAGAGTAGCACAAATTTGGTTTAAGCGTTTTCAATTCGGAAATTTTGATGTCAAAGATGCACGTCGCTCTGGTCGCCCTTTTACGGATAAAATGGATGCCATTTTTGAAAAAGTGGAGCAAGATATCAGTAGTTACGACGTAGCTGAAGAACTGGGAATTGACCACAAAACAGTTTTGGCGCATTTGAAAAAAACTAGGTTCACAAAAAAGCTCGATATTTGGGTACCTCACGAGCTCACTGAAAGAAACCTAATGAACCGTGTACTCATTTGTGATTCTTTATTACGACGTAATGAAACCAAACCATTTTTGAAGAAGCTGATAACTGGTGATGAAAAGTGGATCACGTACGACAAGAACATGCGAAAAAGGTCGTGGTCAAAGGCCGGACAGGCTTCACAGACTGTGGCGAAACCCGGGTTAACTCGCAATAAGGTGATGCTGTGTGTGTGGTGGGATCGGAAGGGCATTATTCATTATGAGCTGTTACCACCAGGCAAGACCATCGATTCTGAACTCTACTGCGAAGAACTGATGAGATTAAAGCAAGAAGTTGAGAGAAAGCGGCCGGAACTAATCAACAGAAGGGGTGTGGTTTTTCATCCTGATAACGCTAGACCTCACACACCTTTAGCCACTCAGCAAAAATTAAGAGAGTTTGGCTGGGAGGTGTTAATGCATCCGCCGTATAGTCCTGACCTTGCACCTTCAGATTTCCACCTGTTTCGTTCTCTTCAGAATTCTTTAGGCAGTGTCAGGTTAACATCACGAGAGGACTGCCAAAACCACTTGTCGCGGTATTTTGATCAGAAGTCCCAAAATTTCTATAACAATGGGATCATGTCCCTACCTACAAGATGGCAAAAAGTTATCGAACAAAATGATACTTTAGATAAATGTAAATAATGTATATAAAAAATGTTTTGAATTTTATTAAAAAATGCTAAGAAACTTTTTCCCCAACCAATTATGAACAATGGAGGTGGTTTAATGGGCTTTTGAGCCGTTTCAGAAGGATTATTAGTGACATCAAGGCTAGAGAATCGGTTGGAGGTGGTAAGGGGAGCCCTCAGCCAGTAGCTATTTTCCTGCTGGTATTTGTTTGCTTTTTGCTAGTTGGTGGTTCATTTGGGCTACGAGGTCTTTTGCGTCCGGGTACCTCCACCCAGTTTTCTTCAGGAGCATTGTCAGAGTCTTAAGTTTATCGTCGCACTGGCGACGCTAGTAGGTATCGTACCACTACAAGAGTTTGATCTGGGTCGACTAATAAATAAGCTTTTGTGAAATATTTGCTGACTTAATGTTTTAGGCACATTTGCATTATTCTTTATAGAATTTTCTGTTTAGCTATCCATGGATTCTGAGGTAATTTAACTTTTTAAGTGGCAACACTTGTTTGATTGTTGACATTGACACTTTGACAATGACATTTTAAAAGAGACAGATTAAAAGATCTAAATTATGATATTAAGTGGGTAGATATTTTTAACTTGAAGAAACTTGAAACTTTCGATTTAGTTTTTTGTGATTTTTAGTTTTTAATAGCACTAGATAACATTAACACGGAATCCGAAACACTTTAGGCGCACTTTTATAATGTTTTGAGGCACAACTTTACAGTGTTTATAGCAAATCGCGAAAATGTTTGAGGAGCGTATGTGCTTCTGACAGCAGTTTGACATGAGACATTAATAGAGAAATATGAAAGGAAATGCAATTATAAAAAGTAAATACATAAACCTCTATCATTAGTAAATACATAAACCTCTAATTATTTCAGATTTTTCGCTTAATCTGCGGAGGTAAGGGGTATTTCGTCTAAGACGTGTCCGTCATTATCACAATGCATTTTGATGCGGTTTTCACCATCATTTATTTTGGAAGCTTTATGTAAGAATCAGCCCTTGCACACAAACGATCCATTATTTTCATGCAATAACATGGACGGCCCGTTTAAGCTTCAATGTTTTCGCGTGAGCAAGATCTGCGCAATTATCCTATTCTACACGGTGAAATTAAAATTAAATTCAATCATTGCGCTTGTTCAATTTTAACCCTAAACGGACAAAAACATTGAGCAATTCGTGATATTGTGCAATATAGTTGCTTGTTTAGAACCTGCTTAGATAAAGCGTACAAATCTCGATGTTGTGACATCGCCACATTAGTAGATTGCACACGCACTCAAATGTTTGTAGTAATTGCTTCGGGTCGGCTTTGTTGTGTTGACAAAAATACTGCCGAATCGAATGTGCCGTACCGAATATGTGCAATGTGTATAGGGTGTATAGGGTGACTGGTAATCGGTGACCGATACTAAAACACATGATTGTACTCATGATAACAAAACAACTTTAACTATGGGACCAAACCTGAAATCGCGAGAAAAAAAAATTGTTGCTCCCTACATTTTGACGAACAATGCCAACATAAATGTAGGGAAAAACTGTTTTTTTTTGCGATTTGAGAGGTTTGGTCCCCCCATAGTAAAAGTTGTTTGTTATTATGAGTACAATTAAGTGTTTAGGTATCGGTCACTAATTACCAGTCACCCTATATATGCCCCTCTATAAGCAGAAATTGAATCCCGTGGCCACGATCTACATACACGCTCAAACGACCGCCACTGCGGAGCAAACAAATGAAAGAAGTTGCTTATAGCATGCCACGAGTCACCGCAACGCGACTTGTGGAGCGACAGACGGGAACAGGTGACGCACGCGCATGTCGCTTGACGTAAGTCCCGTTGCCCGAAGCCTTGGACGGAGCCAGGCTGAAGCAGGTACGATTGATCTGATGTCTACAATGTAACTTTTTCTCAATAGACGCAGAGATACGGCAGCGTTCGTTGTGCAACGCTGACTACCAGTGCCAGGACAACTGCAGGTGTCAGTATGTGAACCTGGGCGGACCGAAGATGTGCACGTGCTACTCGCCCTACGACAGACAGTAAGGACGATATGTGAAATTATGTAAATCAAGAAGAATAATCGAACTGCTTCGTTGGTCTAGATCAACGAGACAGTTCAAAACTGCTGACCATGAGATCCTGGATTCGATTCCCGGGTCGGGCAAACTAAAAAAAGAAAAAAAGTCTGAAAGAACGCTAAGTAAAAAGTAAAAAAAAAAAAGTAAAAAAGTTTATTGATAACATAAAACATGTGTACAATATTGGTGTGACACTGGCTCCCCGCACTAGGATACCCGTGTCGCAGGACCCAGTCTCTTTCGACGATAACAAGAATTTCGATATGTTAACAAATGCAACGGTTTCAGTATAATTACTTAATTAAACTTAGGACCAAAAGGTAACCAAATGTATGTGTGTAAGTGATGAGCGTAAGTATGTATGTGATAAGTGTTAGTGTGTATGTGATGATGAATACTTTAATAGTTGAAAGATAAAAGATTTTCCGTTTCAGCATAATTAAGCCCAAGCAGCCAATCCTGAACCTGTTTTTTGCACCCAAACTTTGTCAGGGGAAAGATTTTAAGCTTTTTGTTAACTTTTTCATACAGGTATGGTCCAATACGACAGAAAGCCTTATTGCCAAATGACAGTTTGCAGAAAACTCTGTTCCACTTAGGTTTTCTACGTGAGCGCTGATCTGTTACCTCTGTGGCAACTGCTGTTTTATGAAATTTAAGTAGCACTGACAAAATGTACAGTTGGCGCACCGTAAGCACTATACGAAGTAATAGCGCGGGCGGGTCGCGGGACGAGGGAGTGTTATTAAAATGTGGATGTTATTTTAGTATATTGTTTATCTTACGACTACCATGCCAACGAAATTGCAGGGCACAGCTAGTAGACAATATATCCACCTGTCCTTGCGTTCCTTTCTTTCGTTCGTGTCCTTTTGCTATCTGTCCTACGGTGCGTTGCAGAAACGAACTTTAGTTGAATGGAGTCTTGTAAATTGATGCTGTCACTTTCTTTTTGATACATAATATACTTCGCCGGAATTTTCATATCTTGTTTCAGCTCTAAAGTGTTCTGTTCAATCCTACAACCCCCTCTTATCTTAATGAGAGTTTCAAGTTCCTTCATGACACACATAATAGATATCTGAGGTCATCGGAAAACTTGAGACTTGAGATGCCGATGCATTCCACCAGCTTTTATGACAAGTCTTTTACAGTTCAAGCAGTACGATTATGGAATGCCTTGCCCGTGTCGATAAGGCGTGCTCAAACTTTGTCCACTTTTAAAATTCTAGTGAAAAAACACTTCCTCTCTCTTTAAACATCATTATTACATGTATAGATAGTTCCTTGCTCTTGTTTCATGTTTATTATTGTATAAGTATATATTAATAATATATTACGATGTCGTAAAGAGACACATTTTGTAGAGCTTTCAAGACCACGGAGTGGCAATGTTAGCAGCAAAAAGTGTACGTCGATTACCGCCGTTAGAGGGGTTTGGCTACAATTTAAAACCACCGCGCAAAGATCAATATGCACTTGAAGCGTGCAAGGAGGTGTTTGGCGCGAAGCTCGTCGAGGACATAGAAAGTACATTACATAGAAGTCCAATTTCGTACGAGGCCATGATACAAGATCTATCTGGCTATGATATTGATCACGTTGCCTCTTCAAGGCACGATGATGTTTTTCGTTTGATACGTAGTACAATACGTAAAGACCTCGAGTCACTACGGGGCACGATTGTACCTTTAACGATGGGGGCAGTCCCTTGTCGTACTGATTTCCCAGGGGCAAAGTCACCGGGCTTGCCATATCAGAACTTTGGTTACAAAACCAAACGTGAAGTCCTGGATTGTGGACATTTACATCATATAAATAGGATGTGGCAGGATATTGGTTGTGGATATCACACGCATTTGGCTGATGTGTGCTTGTTTGCTCGTGCACAATTGGCGCGTAAAGATAAAGATACGATACGAGCTACATGGGGTTTTCCACTTGGTGTGTATATGGAGGAGGGACGCTTCTTTTACCCGTTACAGGATCAGAGATTAAGGCTCATAATCATGATCTACCAATTGCATATGGTTATGAAACCGCAAATGGTGGGATATCTGAGCTTAATCGGATGCTCGAGCGTAATAAGGGCAGAACTTTCGCGTGCACCGACTGGAAAAGTTTTGATAAAACCATTCCCCCATGGTTAATAAGAGATGCCTTTGATATCCTTGAGGAGTGCTTTGACATGTCACGTGTTTGTGATGTGGATGGTCATATTTGGAATGTTGATCCAAACATATCTCGCCGTCGTTGGAAGAAAATGGTTGACTATTTTGTTGAAACACCCATTCGTACATGTAAGGGTGAACGGTTCTTAGTTACAGGAGGAATTCCGTCCGGTTCTTGCTGGACGAACCTAATTGACTCAATTATTAATATAATAGTCAGTCGTTTTATGGTCTATCAGACGACGGGAGCATTACCCCTTGATGAAATATTTTTGGGAGACGATGGTGTTTTTGTTCTTGGTGGAATCGTAAATTTAGAAGATATGGCCCCAGTCGCTAGAGACTATTTTGGTATGGACTTAAATATTTCAAAGAGTTATTTGACCACTCGGGTTGATAACGTTCATTTTCTGGGTTACTTCAATATGTTCGGATATCCATTCAAACCGATGGACTTCTTAAACGCATCCTTCATCAATCCCGAACATACACGTAAAACTACGATAGATGCGTGCGCTGCTGGTCTAGGGCAGTTGTGGAGTAGTTTTGACCCAATACGAGCTACAAAATGGCATGATGTTATTAAAATATTGGCTGATCGTGAGGGTATTAGTGATAGTGACATTGTTGACCACCTACGAGCCAATAGTTTTCGTCATAAGTATCTGCAGCATGTTGGTATAACTGCGCAGTCTATCTCCGTCCCGGTTCCAGTGGACGGTATGATTCTAGATGTCCTTCCAAAGATGTCTAGTCGTGTACGTCTCAAGCCAAGACGTTATTTGTTAAATGAAAATAAATAACAGTAGTATTGACGAGCGTGGAAAGACATAATATTATTATTATTTCCTTTATTTCTTTAATATATACATACAAATTACATTTTTAAATATTAGAATATAAAAATATAAAAACTATTATTATTTCGTTTATTCATTTTTTTTCTTATAAAATACATTTTTAAATATTTCTTAAAAAATATATAAAAAACATTTAAAAATATAAAAAATAGTAGCCCACCGGTATCGGGAACAGGGTCCAAGGTACCGGCGGTCAGGGCTCCAGAGAAAGGAACCTCCTTACAATGCGGGCCGTGTCCAGAAGTACTGCTTTCTGAATCAAGCCCTTGATCCAGATTCCCAACGAGAGCCTCCTTAGGTGTTGGTTGAGGCTCTTGGCAATTAAGCCATTGGCTGATACGACTATCGGCACAATGATTGCTGAGTCCACATCCCACATGTCGACAACCTCGCGAGCCAAGTCAAGATACTTGATTTGTTTATCTTTCTCGGCTTTCACGAGGTTCTCGTCATGCGGCACTGTTATGTCAATAATCATTGCGCGCCGCTCTATTCGATCCACCACCACTATATCAGGCTTATTGGCAACAATAGTCCTGTCAGTGATGATGGATAGATCCCAGTACAATGTGATATTTCCATTTTCAAGAACTGGGTCGGGCACATACCTGTAGTACGGCACTTCCGATTCCACAAGGCTGTATTTCAGAGCAAGTTGCTGATAAATAATCCTGGCTACAAGGTTGTGTCTATGCAAGTACTCTTCGTTAGCTAGACGAGAACACCCGGAAATAATGTGTCGAAGTGATTCTCCCGGTCGGTGGCATGCCCGACAGATGTCAACCGTTCCGTCTTTCACAATAAATCTCCGGTAATTGTTCGTCATGATAACTTCGTCCATAATTGCACAGACAAAACCTTCGGTTTCTCCAAAGAGGTCACCGGAACGCAGCCAGGCTACGGACGCTAGCAAATCTACACCAGGTCCATGTAGGGCCCGGAAAAAGCGTCCGTGAAGCTCCTTACTCTGCCATACCTCCCTGCGATCGTTTGTGTCAAGCACTACAGGTTTGCGCCAGTTCTCTTTAGCCAGGGAGAGCGGGGTGAGGCCCTTGTCCACCGCGACCACATCTCGATGCATCCCCACGTCGGCTACTAAGAAATATTCCCTGAGACTGCATATCTCGCGGTTGTGGAGAGTAATAGCATTTAAAAAGCCTCGACCTCCACACCTTCGCGGGATATACAGTCTCATTACCGATGACCGTGGGTGATGCATTCGATATGCAGTCAACAGCGTACGGACTCTCCGATCCAGGGCGTCAAGTTCAGTCTGAGTCCATTTGAGTACGCCGAAAGAGTACATCAAAACCGGCATGACCCAACCGTTGAAGGCACGCACCTTGTTTCCGCCTGATAGAAGACTATTAAATACTTTCTTCAGGCGGCCAAAGAAGCGCTCCTTCAACGATTGCTTCATGTCAGCAACGTTGATGCCCAACGCTTCCGACATACCCAAATACTTATAGGTTTCGGATGCGGAGAGGATTCTAAAGTTTATGAAATCCGAGAGTTGGGTTCCCAAGGATTGCACAATCTCCCCTCGCTTTACATGCATGACCGCACATTTGTCGACACCAAATTCCATCCTGATGGCGCTACTGAAAGTTTCCGTTACTTTCAGTAGCTCCATCAGTTGCAAATTGTTGGGGGCAAAGAGTTTTAGGTCATCCATGTAGAGGAGGTGGGATATAACCTGACTACCTCTCCTCAGCCGATAGCCTAGACCTGAATCCTCCGCAGTGTGCTTAGAGGATTCAAGGCTAAGCAGAACCAAAGCGGACTCAAACTATCGCCCTGAAATATGCCTCGCTCGATCCTTATCGGTTCGCTATTCCTCTGGATATTTCGACATCCTGGATAGCGAAGGACCGTCCTTGCCCCATAGATGACATCAGGAAGGTGCGCAGAGTTGCATCTACTTTATACAACTCCAGCACCCTCATGAGCCATGTATGTGGCACCGCGTCATAGGCCTTCCTATAATCTATCCAACATGTCGATAGATCCTTTCGGGAACGACGAACCCGTTGGCTTATGGCCATATCAATGAGGAGTAGCTCCTTAGTACCGCGGGACCCATTCCTACATCCATTTTGAGAGGCAGACATGACGGAGTTGGTGTCTATATGTTTATTAATTTTAGCTCTCAAAATAGATGTAAGAACTTTATAGACCGTCGGTAAACACGTGATCGGCCTATAATTTTTGGGTTCCGCGGTGCTACCTGATTTATGGAGCAGGTGGGTAACTCCTGTCGTTAGGAACTGGGGTAGCGAACCAGACTCTAAAGCAGACTGGTACTGAGCCGCCAAGCAAGCATGCGATCCAAGAAACCATTTGATCCAGAAGTTGTGCAGTCCGTCCGGCCCTGGAGACTTCCAGTTAGGCAACGGACGGACTGCACGAGCTACATACAAATACAAATATTTATTGCTGAACACAGTACATATTATATTTCAGATGTTAGTGAATGCGCAGTTCATTGTGTCCTACCAATTTAGGCATGCAAAATTTTCTACCACAAATGAAAATATACAATTAAATCAAATAAAAGATAGTCACCATTTCAATCAAAACAACATAAATTAAATTAGTTTAGCGTGTACGTCATAGATTAACACAATAGCGTCAACACTTAAAATAATCACAAAATTAAAATAAATTAAATTAAAAAAATAAATTATCATCATTACATTACATCTTGGGGACAGATGGTAATAGCCCCCATTTCTGGTATTGAATCGCAGGCTCGCTCGACTTTCCGAGACCAATCACCTTCAGTGTGACTGACAGGCACCGACCAGATACTGCGCCAGAAAGAACACATGGCATCATCATCCGGCAGGCGCGTGTCAGTCACACCTTGGTCCGGTCGCTCCCAAACCCTATAAACCCACCTTTCATCGCTCTGGAAGGTGCGATTCTGAGTGTATCGGTCCACTCGCCGCTTATACCTACGAATACGGTTTGCCCATGCATAGACTTTCTGCTTCAGGAAGTCGATGCGCTCTGTGACACGGGACATATAGTCCTGAGGGCTGACATCAGTCCCTGAGAACGCCCGTCTCACAAAGCGCATCACTCTAGGGCGAGTATTGCCCTCCCTGAAGCAGGTTAGTTTGCCGATGAGCGCTCTGGCCCCACCAATACGGCGCTCAATTCTGCACTGCCAAGCTGGTACGGCTGGTTTCGGTCGTGTAGCTCTAGAATCATTAGCAAATTTGACGTGAGCTACACGACATGCCGCTACAGCCGCGCAGTACAGAAACGAATGAGTATCGGTGAGGTCTTCGCAGTCATCAAAATAGTTAGACAACTGCGAATCCAGAGCCGCCACAAGCGCCCTATTTTTGTTATGCATGGGCAAACGAGGTAAGCGTGGTCGAAGTCCGGGAGACATGAAACGATATTCCCGAATCGTATCTTCCAAAGCACTCCTCAATTCTTCATTGCACTGGGTACTTACGTTTGTAGCCTTGTCATCACTTCCCTCGTCAACGTGGTTTATGTTGGACTGTGATGGTACTATATTAGTCTGCGACGGGGGGGCAATGACATGGCTACTCTGCATTTCAATTCGCAGGCGATCAAGTACAGTGTCATCCAACATATGATTACGCTGGATGACCCGCACCTGATCCGATAGTCGTTGTGCCGACACGTTGATAGCTGGCTCAAGCACCTGAAACAGAGAGAGCATCCGACCACGGTACGCAGTCAAGTTACTTCCCCCCTCTGTAGCCCCAAAGTATGCGCGCATGACATTTTCATTGACAGTTTCTGTCCATCTCATCCGCTGCACACTTCCACCGGGAGCGAGGACCCTATCAGAGGCCGGTGGGCCTCGGAGTCCTAAGCTGGCCGGTGGTAGACCTCTTCCGCGCCGACGTGCTGGTGGTGGTGTCGTCGGTGGCGAGAAGTATTCGTCGCTCGAGCTCGACGCAACTGCAGCGGCCGGTATCACTTGACTCACATCTGGAGCAGGTTCCGGCACCTGCGAGGCGGAGCTGAGCGACGAACCCGAAGATGTTGGGTGTGTGTTTTCAATCAGTTTACGTGCCCGACTTCTTGTTAACATTGTCCGTGGTAGGCTAGGTATTACATTTTCTTTATGCATCCTTTTCCATGTTGTTATGCTGATCTAGGATCAGGTTCGAAAAAACATATTTAAAAATTATGTAAAAATACGTAAAACAACATTGATGCATATTAAAAGTTTAAAAATACTTATAAAATTACACGGAGAAAAAATTAATTCGACCGTCAACTTGACAGTCGGGCCACAGATTATTATTATTATTATTTTTTATTTCTTTTTATTATTATTAATATATATTTTTTAATGTATGTATATGTTGTATATGTATAATATGGTACACCACGGACTACCTACAGAATTGTCTCTCCTTGTCCCCATACTCCATCCAAAGGTTGTCTGTAAAAGATCGCTAGACCGCCCATTGTGTCACCCTATGTAAAATTTCAACATTCAAACCTGTAATTTAAATGGTATGCATAATAAAGAGTATTCTACCTATCTATGTAATATAAGCGATGACATGAATTTAGTCTATTATTCTATTTGTTTTATGTTGTTTCTGCAACTGGCTGTTAGATTATTGGTACGTTAAAACCATATACATACATATCAACCATCATATATATCATATCATTCATATTTATCTCTCCCTCACACTCATACAAACACTCATACATAGGTACAGAAATGGGCCACATCATAGCTGCTTTAGCTAGTTAGTTTAGTATATTATATTGTAATTTGATTAGGTACTGCGCTCGTCTTACAACTATTGCTTTATGTTCAAATCTTAGGCGAGGACGCTGGCACCCTAAACACAAGTTAAATCTTACTTTGGGTGCCAGAGTTCATCGAAAACACTCTTTTCCATTGTTGAAACGATGCATAGTTTTAAGATAAGTGTCAGTGTACAACTGAAGTTAGTAAAATTATTATTATTATTTTTTTTCATATATCGTACGATACGTATCTCCAGTATGCCAAAACTGGTGACAGATAGGTTATTGGATTCGGCCGTAAGTAATCGTCTAGGTAGGATGAATACTTACCTATACAGCGTATATCAGGAAGGTGTGGTCATATTTAAGGGTGTGGTACAGACCATCAAACTGAACAATTTACTCCAAGGGACCAACATCGTAATCGCGAAAAAATAATCAGCCGTCCCATAAATTTCGTTCCGAGTAAGTATTGAAGTCACCATGCATTGGTTCCAAAAAATGTTATTGGGCAGCCTTCTCCGCCAAGTTAGGACTGACCATAATTCATCGGCCTTATTGTATACATGGTATAGCGCCGAATCTCCATCATCCTATAATCTCCTGAGCACCACCCCGTGACCTTGAAATTATCAAACTCGTGATATAAAAGTTTGTGAGAATGGGATCAAAATCGGTAATTGTATAAGAACAGAGGTGGTGTTCCACAGAAGCCCACGGGCTAAGCAACGCACGTGTCCCTTAGCTTCGCTTTCTATGAGCATGTAATACAGGCGGAGTCGTCCACTGCGAGGCACCGCCACGCTGCGCACGCATGAGTGGCTGACAAATAAATGAACCAGCTAACGTGGCAACCCTCTCTGTGCACATCCTATGTATAGCAGTGGACCTGCGTGGCTGACAAACAAATGAACCAGCTAACGTGGCAACCCTCTCTGTTCACATCCCACGTAGCAGTGGACCTGCATGGCTGACAAACAAATGAACCAGCTAACGTGGCAACCCTCTCCGTGCACATCCCGTGTAGCAGCAGTGGACCGTCGATTTGTATGTTTCTGTACATTTTATTATTTGTAGGTTAGGTATATGTATAGCGTCAAAATGTTGCAATTTTTCGGTGTAGCTCTCATTCGTCAAGTGTGCAGAGTATAACGTGCGATAAGGAACTTCGTACCAAAACTCATCGTTTCTCTTCGTTTGGTGGGAGAACCACTGTACTTTAGTTCCCGTCGTTTTTGTATAGTAGCTATTTTTATTGGGTGGAATAGACCCTTTTTAATATATTTTTATAAACCCAAAAGTGCGCAAAAAAAAAATTGCCGAGAAAAAAATTGTTTTTTAAAGTCATTTTGAAACGTCTCGAAGGTGACAAATATAAAATTTTTGTAGTAAGGCGTAGTCGACGGAGCCCCGCTTTGCGGGCCTCCTATTTCTGGGTGGTTAAAAAAAATACCAGGTTAGGTTAGGTTAGGGTCTTTCAGATCCCGCCATCCCCTTCGAACCTAACCTGTCCGAGTCGGGGTGTCCCTAGCCCCGAGCTCGCTCTTGCATTTTAAGTATTTAGTGTGATAGGTTGACATAAACTTTAGATTTTTTTTTTCTCAAAAACTAGTAGTTTGCGCAGTGTAATATTTTGCCAAAGTGTTTTGCTCGAAGACATCAACACGCTATAAAATTGTGTGAAGTTTCGGACGCGCGTGTGTTCAATTTTATTGTGTAACTAACTTTGATTTTCTGAAACTTTAGATTTTTTTTCTCAAAAACTAGTTGTTTGCGCAGTGTAATATTTTGCGGAAAGTGTCGAAACTCGAAGTCAACCACACGCTATAAAATTGTGAAGTTTCGGACGCGCGGGTGTACAGTGGAGCCGTTTGGTGTGTTGGTCATCGATATTCATCGAATTCGGGCCAATAAAATCGAAATCTGTGAATATCGGTTCGGTGACGTTACCGGCTTATGTGGAAACACACATTCTATCATGATTTAAGAAGGCCCCCCAAGCCCAAAAGCGTGGAGGAAACGTAACGTAAATTCGAACGATTTTAAAATTGTTGTTTCTCATAATTATTTTTAGTTACTGTATTCATATCTATTGAGTATTCCCAAGAGTTTGTTGCGCCACTGCGTGCCAACCAGAGCACTAGGAAGTGGCGAAGGGCGGGCGTGCCGGGGGACTGTCTTATGTTATTCATATCTATTGAGTATTTCCAAGAGTTTATTGCGCCACTGCGTGCCAACTGGAGCACTAGGAAGTGGCGAAGGGCGGGCGTGCCGGGGGACTGTCTTATGTTATTCATATCTATTGAGTATTCCCAAGAGTTTATTGCGCCACTGCGTGCCAACTGGAGCACTAGGAAGTGGCGAAGGGCGGGTGTGCCGGGGGACTGTCTTATGTTAGTTTGTTGCGCCACTGCGTGCCAACTGGAGCACTAGGAAGTGGCGAAGGGCGGGCGTGCCGGGGGACTGTCTTATGTTAGTTTGTTGCGCCACTGCGTGCCAACTGGAGCACTAGGAAGTGGCGAAGGGCGGGCGTGCCGGGGGACTGTCTTATGTTAGTTTGTTGCGCCACTGCGTGCCAACTGGAGCACTAGGAAGTGGCGAAGGGCGGGCGTGCCGGGGGACTGTCTTATGTTATTTTGACGTTCAAAAAGTACGATTCTCAGACTAATTTTAATAAATGAATTTTGATTTTATGAGTGGTACTAATAGTTCCTATCGCATACATTTTAAAAAAGATGCTACAAGTTGTACTTTTAATTCAAAAATCATTCGAGTTTACGCCGCACGAAGATCGCGGGGAAGACACCGGGATGAGACTCGAGGGAAGCATGGCACAAAAGAGAGTAGGCCTACATTAAGCAGTGGGTGCAACAAGGTTGCCAATCCGCCAAGTCGCGCGTTTGTGCTAGGGCTACATCACATTTCTTTACTACAGTGCCATGTTTGTGCTAGGGCTTCATCTCATTTAGTTACTACAGTGCCATGTTTGTGCTAGGGCTACATCACATTTAGTTACTACAGTGCCATGTTTGTGCTAGGGCTACATCACATTTAGTTACTACAGTGCCATGTTTGTGCTAGGGCTACATCACATTTAGTTACTACAGTGCCATGTTTGTGCTAGGGCTACATCACATTTAGTTACTACAGTGCCATGTTTGTGCTAGGGCTACATCACATTTAGTTACTACAGTGCCATGTTTGTGCTAGGGCTTCATCTCATTACATTGAGCAGTGGGTGGAACAAGGTTGCCAATCCGCCAAGTTACGCGTTTGTGCTAGGGCTACATCACATTTAGTTACTACAGTGCCATGTTTGTGCTAGGGCTACATCACATTTAGTTACTACAGTGCCATGTTTGTGCTAGGGCTACATCACATTTAGTTACTACAGTGCCATGTTTGTGCTAGGGCTACATCACATTTAGTTACTACAGTGCCATGTTTGTGCTAGGGCTACATCACATTTCGTTACCTGTAGTGCCATGTTTGTGCTAGGGCTTCATCTCATTACATAAAGTTACTACAGTCCCATGTTTTCTGTTACAGAACCCATATATTGTGTCGAAGAGCGGAGTACCTGTAGACCCCGTGGAAGATCATTATCAGATCGTGACTCCATATACAGCGCGGTTTCAAAACTGAGGCACTTTGAATATCTGCTAATAAAAGTATGAATTATATTGTCTGCCTTTACATACATACAATCAACTCCTCAACATCGGACTCTGTGAGCACATCTGTGAGCAAGGCGCCTAGACATTTTACGATCAATTTCAAAACGTTTCGTATTTAATAAATAATAATAAAAACATTGTTTAAGAGACCAGTACAAATTAAAATAGCACTAGCCTCCACACTAGGATTCATTCCGTAACATTTGATTATCACAATCTGAGAGTTTTGAAGAATATTATATTAATATTATATAAGACGGCGAGGTACCCTATGTATGGTACACAATACCGTGTCTTTGACTAGTCTCCGGCCTGTGTGTTATTCTTCGATAATAATAATAATAATTGACATAACTGTCCCACATGACGGGAACCTCGTGAAAGCCGAGAAAGATAAACAAATCAAGTATCTTGACTTGGCTCGCGAGGTTGTCGACATGTGGGATGTGGACTCGGCGATCATTGTGCCG
Organism: Cosmia pyralina; assembly: GCA_946251885.1. Lineage (NCBI taxonomy): Eukaryota > Metazoa > Arthropoda > Insecta > Lepidoptera > Noctuidae > Cosmia > Cosmia pyralina. The sequence continues at coordinate 15,176,941 of OX276369.1, read as the reverse complement.
ATAGTCGTATCAGCCAATGGCTTAATTGCCAAGAGCCTCGACCAACATCTAAGGAGGCTCTCGTTGGGCAGCTGGATTAAGGGCCTGATTCAGAAAGTGGGTACTTCTGGACACGGCGCGTATTGTTAGGAGGTTCTCTCTCTGGAGCCCTGACCGCCGGTAGCTTGGACCCTGTTCCCGATACCGGTGAGCTACTCGTACTATTTTTTTTTATATTTTTATTTTTCAAGAACATACAAAAAAATTGATCTATCAATAAATATTACACATTTGAAGTAAACTTTTAATACTAGAACAATAAAAACAGAAATCTAAAAACAAATGAATAATTCGATGAAAAAATGTCGAAATTCAAATCATACGCACCCTACTAAATGCGCGGAATTTATCAATGAATTCGTAGCGCGATCCTATTCTTTGAATCAGGCCGTAGGTAGGTAGGTATACTCGCCGCACGTGCTGTCGGTCGGCCTCTTTGATATCCTTCCTTTAGCAGGCGCACGAGCCGCTCGCGCATCCCCGCACGCCCCCGCCCGCGCCCCGCGCTCTCTTTCTCATTTCAGTATTTTCATATATGTCTTTCTCTCACTCTCCAGTCGCCTGCGATTAGTCACAGCGTGACGTCGCATTGTTTATGTTTCCGCGTGTGCATCAGCCCCCCGGTGATAGTTATCGAAGGTCGTTTGATAGGAATAACGTATCTACAAATGTTACGTACCTCTGCTCTATCTGCGAGACATCTACTTCCAGCACGACGGCACTGGCTCATAGCCAAGGACGTGGAAGACCGGCGTATTTGCAAAACCTGTACGACGGTGTAGTGGACTACTTCGAAGAAGATCCCCGGCGAAGTACGAATGACGCAGCTCGTCATTTTAATATCAGCCAGTACTGTGCATGGACGATCATTAGTTCGTCTGGATTTCACCCATACCACTACAGAAAGGGTCAAGAATTGACCACTGTGGATAATGTACCAAGGATGGCGTTCTGCAGGTGGATACTCAACAACACTGAAGCGAAGTGCTATACTCAGATGAGTGCATGTTTACCCGTATCGGATTGTTCAATCAACGTAACGAACACTGGTGGTCAATACGCAATCCTATGTTAACAAGGGAAAACTCTTTCCAACACAGGTTTTCTGTTAATGTCTGGGCAGGAATCCTGTACGACAACATCGTTGGCCCTTATTTCATTGAAGGGCGTCTTACTGGAGAAAGTTATTTAACTTTGCTTCGGACTATGGTGTAGGCGACGCGTGATCCTGTTGTGTTTTGCTAATTTTGTGTTTTATAATCTTAATCATGTCATTGTATACCTAAATAAATCCAGGGCTCATTGAAGGCGCGGGAGACGCAAGGGACCGGGGGGGGCGCGCGCGCTTAGCGGCGCTCCGCTGCGATAGTAAGACAGGGCCAGTGTTTTTTACGTATGACCGCGCACAGACGTATTTTGTTGAGTCTCCCCACCCTTCACCCTTTCGAAAATCTGTTTTTAACTGTACAAGTCCACATCCACTACATTAGTTGGTCTTCGAGCCGGATCACTGGAATGTATAAAACACCACTGCGAAATGTGATCACTAGGGGTGCTAGAAAAAAGAAAGAGGAGAAAAATGAAGCGCAACAAAAAGATACTCAACAATTGCAAGATTTGCAAGTTCGAGAACAATGCAAAGACGAATACATAGACATTTCGAAAGAAGCTGTAGGAAAATGAACCCGGGAACAAGATGGAAGAAAATCAACCTGGACCTTCTACTGCCCAAAGTGTTCGAAAGTCTACCCGCAATACAAAAACATCGAAGTCATCTATCACGGCGAGAAAGAAAAGGCTGGAACTGGAAGCCGCTCAAGCAAAGGCTCAAATTAGAATGGAATTGATAGACAAACAACTAGATGCAGACCTAGCAGAAATGGAAGATGACAACAGCAGCTGCAGCCTACCCTCAGAAAAATATGTAAATCACCGTGTAGTGGAAAAGTGGCTGGAAAGTAGTCAGCAGGAGGTAAATACTCAAGGTGTCACCAACCATGGCATCCGCGATGATGAGCTGCGTTCGGCACCGCAGGAATTGTACCTGCACCATGTGGAACCCGCCGGCCCGCAGCCCCCCGCTATGGAACTCGCGCTGGAACACGCCCGCCACCACCAGCTGTTGGTGGCACTGATGAAACCGTGCGAGCCCTGGCGAGTGCCCTGAAGGACCTTGCCGCTGCCTCTGCCACCGGTGCCAGCAGATCTAACGACAGAATGCTGAATCGCTTGTGTACACCGAGGGACTTACCTGTTTACTCTGGTGACCCGCTTGAATGGCTTCAGTACAAGCAAGCATTTGAAGAATCCTCTCATGTGTGCAATTTTAGTGACAAAGAAAACCTGTGGCGTCTGAGGAGGAGCCTACAAGGGCCAGCAAAAGAAGCAGTGACGTCAGCAGTGATGTGTTGTACACTGGAAAAGCATCAAAGGTTACGGTAGTAGAACAATCCTCGCATAGGTCCTCTTACATCCTATACTCGATCAAGTCGGGGTCTTTTCTCGCCACTCTAATGCAACAGGACCCGATAAGAATCTGTGGTATGGATATGTTCACAACTGACCATAGCAAGCTAATTGTGCAAGAAGTTACGCATGGTATTCACTACTTTTCCAAAGAGACATTACCCGTTAAAGATATGGACCTGTTCTTGTACGTAAATGCGAAGTTCACCCATTTAGAGAAGCATAGCAGGAAGGAGATGACAAGACTGTACATTGCGTTTATGAAAGAACTCTGTGCCATAAAGAGACATACGTTAAGAACATCACTTACTATAGCGGCTATTGATCCTGTGGAATTTGCATTTTCCTATATGAGGAAACCAGGCTACACAGCTCTAGTCATGGGTGAAACTATCAATATAGTACAGTGTAAACCTGTCTTCGCCGTAGTAGCCAAAACCGACAATTGTTATATGGAACTGCCTGTCAACTATTCTGGAGCAAGATATTACATGTCCCCAAAATCACACATCCTACAGAAGACTGGAACTCCTCTAACATGTTCAATGTTTATGCAACCCACATATCAATTGGAGGGGAAATGGTTTTCATCTACTACCTACGTAACTATGACCAAAGAGCCTAAACAGCTAGCAGTCAACATGGAACCGGTGTGGGAATATACCAACGCCGGTGACTTAGCTAAAGCAGGCATATATAACGACAATGACCTTGCAAGGCTAAGGAGTCAAATAATGTACCCATCAGAACGCAAGGCTATAGCACAAACAATATCTGCAGAAATTAATGAGGATTCAGTCATTGTGGATGCTTCAATTTTCAAGAATTTAATAACCTAGGAGGCTTTAGAGAAGTCTGTTCAAAGCTTTTTTGGAACGACTTGGCAACACTTTATATCGATAGGGACATTCTTCTCCGGCATATTTGGAATCATGTTGATCTGCAAGGTAGTCAAGATCCTGTTTGATACAGTTGTTAACGCAAGGGGACTATGAAGTCTACGGGTTTGGATGGAAAATGTTCATGGGTATCTGGGATGCTGCGACTACATACCTAATGTCGCCACACAGGGTGTGGGCACATACCCAGCAAAACTCTAAACCATTTCCTCTTAGGTATGATGATGTTGGAACAGAGCCCAGAGATGCAGATCGTCATGATGGTGAACCATGTGAAACTAGACCTACACTCTATCCTGCATTGAATGATGAAGCGATACCAATGAATGATGTGTCCAACAAAACGGAAACTCAGATCATGAATCCTACTGTATCGAGCACAGCTGGCTCAAGGAACCCCTATCATAGATACATGAATAACTAGTTTAGTAAGTAACCACATTTATTCACCCTTTCGAAAATCTGTTTTTAACTGTACAAGTCCACATCCACTACATATGGTGTCTTCAATGCTAGATGACATTTCACTAGCCAATTTACGAGGCCTCTGGCTTCAGCAAGACGGCGCGCCTCCGCACTATAATAGCGCAGTGCGTGAATATCTGACGGAGGAGTTCGGGAGTCAGTGGATCGGTCGCGGCGGCCCCGTGGCATGGCCTCCACGATCCCCTAATGTCACGCCATTAGACTTTTTTTTGTGGATTGAAATTAAGCGACGAGTGTACATTAGTGAGCCAACAACTGTAGAACAATTAAAACAGCGCATATTGGACGCTTTTGACAAAGTGAAAAGTGAGCGAAGCATACTTTTATCATTAAAAAATAATTTAATTGAACGTGCCCGTGATAATGGTGGTGGACATTTCGAAGGACAGTTAAAATACGTGTAAGTCTTTTATGTTTTGTAAATACGTAAATTATTGTTAATATTAGCGGATTCAAACTTTTTAAATACGCCAAAATTACTTCAAGTTTTGATGCTTTAATTTAATTTGATTTATTTTTACATTAGTAATTAATTTTTAAAAGTTGGTAACTTTGTTGGTCCTAAGCTCAATTAAAGTACGAAGGAAAAGTTTGAATTGAATAAGTGCCTATTATTTTTCCGTTAACCTTTTATTTTACCATTTCTTACTTTTCAAGCGTTAAGCGTTAGCGTTAATTACGATAACAGCTGTTGGAGACGGGGCAACTTCGAGCGAGAGCACGCGAACGCGAGAGAATATGATTAATGAATACTACTATGAATAGCCTGTACAATATTTCCATAAATTGAGAGACATTTTAGGATTTAAACAAACGCTAATAACTTTGCTGTTTATGAATATTATTTATTGAGACTTTACATATGTAATAACAAGACCTTCTCTAATAAGCCCTTTAAGTATTTGTACTAATTAAAAATTAGTAGTGTATATGATTTTTTTTTAATTTTTATTACACATCATCAGTAACATTTGGTTCATCCAATAGATTTAAAAGTCTGGGCACATAGAAACAGATTTTTTTATGATAAGTTTCCTTAATCCTGTTATAAAGGGATCGGAAGACACCATAAGTCTTGTCATCATAAGTCGTAAGTGTTTTGCCATGATCACACACGAGTTGAACTGGCACAATAGAAGTAATTAGCATATTTGCATCAGACTGTTCGACATTTTCAAATCTCTGCTTGTACTCGGAATGGCAGACCGATCCATCACACCCCCATTTTGATATCAGGCGCAGCTTTTGTAACTGATCCTTTGTAAGCGATTGTATGACTTCATTAAGAGACAAAAGTAACCTTTGTGCAGTGTGGTCCATTAAATTCTGAAGAGGAACTTTAGCATTCGTTTCGATGCAAAAAATACCTTCAGGGTAACACTTTTTTTTTTTGCTTCAGTTATAGTCTCATAATTAGGATACAGACTGCAGTTCATCTCCATTGCTGAAGTTCGCAAAGTGTTGTACTGAAATTTAGACAATTGTCCTTCAATCACCAGCGATAACGCTTTGTCTGACGAAAGGCTCGCATGTGTTTTGGGAACGCTAAAACTGCTACTGGCACCAGCCAGAGGAACCTGCTTGATGATCTTTGATGTTTGTATATCACCACGTGCACGATATTCTACCTGGGCTGCAAAAGCCAGTTCTTCAGGTTCTAATTGTTTCCGAACATCTTCTGTCTTTCTACGTTTTGTGCGTTCGGTACATTCTTCAAAGCTCTTATAAGGTCGGCCACCAAGGCTGCCACTTATCTTTCGATTATGAGCCGTAACAGGAATTGTAATGACACCGAGAAAAATTTCTGTGTGCTTGAAGAAGTTTTCTCTTATAATCACTCACCAATCTTCTTAGGGACCCCTTTATTTAATCTTTAAGTTCATTCACTTTCAGAGCACATTGTACTTTTTTTTCCAGATAAGATATTTTATCTTGCTCCTTTTCGGAAGTTTCCTCCCAGGTAGGCAATTAGAGTCTTTCTGCTAAAACTCACTTCCTCGTCAGTTGATCCTAAAATAATATCAAACCAATACAGAAGTGGTCGACTAAAAAGACAATTTTGTTAAAGAGTCGCTTACCGTCGCATAAAACTGTGATTGTATATTGAACAACAAAGTCCATGCTCTCTAAAAATACTAATATCAAAGCGAATTTGTACAAGAAGTTGAAAAAAATGCTTGTTTATATAACTACAAATTACCAGAATACATGCGAACAAATAAAATAGGACTTGGGCAGATATCGGGAACAAATTACAAATAACAGGTTAGTTTTGTTTACACACACAGTTTATTTATCATTTATTTTACATTGTATTTTGTAAACAGTATTGGTATTGCCAAGGCAATGAACCTTGCTCAGATATAGTTTGCTAAATAATTACGTTGATTGTGTGGTGACATAGTTGCAGTTATTTCTATATTTTGAGGTTGTATAACGGGAATAGTGACCGATCTTTTTTGTATTACCTCCCTTGACTATATAGAATGCCCTCACGCTGACGAACATAGTTGTGTAAAATACATACAGCTTTTATTATATTTGATACTTTATCTACTGTATGACATCTTATAGCTGTACTTAAAACCTGAAATGTCTCAGTCATCATACCAAAAGCACATTCAATTGTATTCCTTCCCTCGGCTTAATCTGTAATTAAACACCCTTCTCAAGTCATTTAAGGTTCTTTGGGGATATGGTCTCATGAAGTAAGATAGAAGGGGAAATGCCTCATCCCCAATAAAATAGTATGGAAATTCATAGTTAGATGGATCATTAGGAAGTTTCGAAGGTAAAGGAATAATAGGTCTTTACTTATGAAATTGCCGTTCTGCAGTACTGGCCGCCATTTCAAATTAATTTTATTTTAAAAACGGATTTTTTTTCCAAAAGTAGTCATTTGTTTATTGATTAGTGTTACATTTTCATCGCATTTCAATCTTTTTCGTCATCATGGATACGTTAAAAATTCGAGTAATTATGGAATATGAGTACCGTCGTGGCAGCAACGCGGCACAAGCGGCGCGCAACATCAACGACGTTTACGGAGCTAACACTACAAACCAACGCACCACTTGTTTTGGTTTGCTCGCTTCCGTTCTGGAAATTTCGACTTGAAAAATGAACCTCGCGGTCGTCCGAAGACTTTAGTCGACAATGATGAATTAAAGGCGATTGTGGAAGCTGAGCACTGAAGATTCCACCGTCGCTGTTCTTACCAGCATAGCCAGTCTCGATAACAGTAAATAATCCATCGGCATTACAACATGCATTGAATGGTAGGATTTGTAATTAAAATTACTTGATCCTGAATTAGGTAATTTTTCTATTCTGATGTGTTTACCATCACATTTATTTATTTATTTATCTACTTACATATACCATAACAGGGTAACCCAATGCGGTACATGCGCTTATCCTAAACTTAATCTAAGCTAATCTATAACTAATTATAAATAATGCATTCCTTGTGAATTCACTCAGAGAGCAACAGAATAAATCCGTCTCACTCGCTATGAGGTTGAGCGTGCGGAGTGCACGCGTCAGGGGCGCCTCCCTTAAAAAATTTGGTCCGAGCGCGCGGTTCCACCAGCAGAGGCGGCTGCCGTCGTCGCCACACATACCTGTCCGCCACGCACAGACTCACCTGTCCTAAAATAACTGCATTATGCACCTTCCCTCTCAGTAGTTTAAATATATACGAGGTGAGTGCAAGATCCCTCCTAACCCTTAGCTCATTGTATCCTACCATCAGTGTTGCCGTTTGTACGGCAATTGCCGTTTCGTACGGCAATCAGGCTCTTTTAAGACGAATTGTACGGTATACGGCAGAGTGGTCATTGCCGTACGCTAAAATACGGCAATCAGGAAATCAGAGCTTAAAGAGGCATTGGTTATACCACAAGCTACTATAATTACGAAATGCAGTAAGATTTACTTCAAACAAAATTAAATAAATTGTAAATGAAACGTAATTATCGTTTGCGTAAAAATGAACGCAACTTTTCATTATTGTATTGTCTTTGGTATTAGGGGAATTCCCTAATCCTTAACGATATAGAATAGTTCCGTTTCTTACTCTTTCTTTGACCTTGCTCGCCGCTCGCGGCTCGTCACTACTTGTTAGTTCGTATCGAGTTATAACTTATTTTTTTAGTGTTGAAATAGTGTTTTCGCAGTCAAGTGGCCAGTGATATTTATAAAATGTCCTCGGGTTCAGAAGAAGATAACACGGGTCCATCGACACCTAAGAAATGTAAGAAAACCAAACACAGAGCCCAAAAGTATAGGACCCAATGGGAATCAGAAGGCGAATTTAAAGATTGGATTGGCCCTGATGAAAATAATATTTATAAGGCATATTGTAAAATATGTGATGTGAAAATATCTTGTGAAGTTTCTACTTTGAAGAGACACATGTCCAACGTTGAACATTCGCGGAAAATTAAAAATAAAAAGCTTGCCAAGCCGATACATTCGTTTTTCAAAAAATCTGATGTAAATTGCCCCCATGAAAATTCTGTTGCTGAACTTGAATTAAAACTTTGTTCATTTATGGCTGAGCATAACATTTCGTTCCAAACCATGGATCATTTAAGTGAAATAATAAAAAGTATACCTGATTCAAAAATTGCACCCGATATTAAATTAAAAAGAACGAAATGTACAGGAGTAATAAAAAACGTTATTGGGGAATGTCACAAAAGCGATTTACAAACTTTGTTAAAATCAACAAAATTCAGTGTGCTAGTAGACGAGTCGACTGACATTTCATCTGTTAAAACAATGTGTATCGTTGTGCGTCTATATGACCCTGAAACACGAAAAATTTTGAGACTTCTATGGGAATTGCGACCTTTGTTTGAGAAGGATGATTTTGACGCTGCAAATCAAGGTGCAACTGGAGAAGCTATTTATAATTCCATTATCAAAAGCTTTCAGGACCGAAATGTTCCTACAGATAATATAATTGGATACGCTTCAGACGGTGCTAGCGTCATGATGGGCCAGCACAATTCAGTAGCTAGTCGATTTATGTCAAACAAACCCGGCATAATCATTCTTAAATGCATCTGTCACTCGTTACACCTGTGTGCAAGCGAAGCGTGCAAGAAATTGCCAAGGCGGTGTGAGGATCTAGCCCGAAACGTGTATGGATACTTTAAGCACAGCTCGAAACGTCAATCTGAATTTGTCGAATTCCAGGTGTTTACTAATACTAAAGTACACAAGCTATTGCACCCCTCCCAGACACGATGGCTTTCCCTATTAGCAGTTGTCAATCGATTACTGGAACAGTGGGAATCTTTAAAACTGTTTTTTACGAAAAAGTGGCTAGATGAGCGTATTGTGTCTGCAGAGCATACATTCAATGACTTGAATGATCCATTCATGAAGCTATATTTTATTTTCTTGCAATGGGTGCTGCCTAAGTTCGTGAATCTAAACGAATTTTTCCAAAAAAGCGGCGTCGCAATAACAGAACTTGATAGAAAAATGAGAGCAACATATCAAGAGCTTCTGTTGTGTTATATGCAACGAGACTATGTTGTTAAAAATGACATAAGCGCTATTGATCCGACTAAAGAAGAACATTTTTTACGACCGAAAGTATGTATTTTGGGGTACAACTAATGACTGAAATAGCAAACCAGAATATTCAATCAAGGCAAGACTTGATTTCAGATTTCCAAAAAAGAGCGAGAGATTTCCTTATAACCGGGTGTTGTCAAATAAGGAATAGATATGACTTTTCCGACGTATTACTGCAGAAGTTATCGATATTATCGCCAAAAAATGCTGTTTCTCATGCCCAAAGAACCACGGAGCCAAGTCTGTTGCCCATGATGCTAAAGGTTCCTTGCATCATGAAAGGTAAAACAAATGAACAAAAACAGGCTATAGACGATGGATGGAGACTTCTACCGGAAACAGTTCTTCCCGAAGACTCATTCCTTGATATTAACAAAATGTCACCTGATGAGTTTTGGAGCAAGATATTACATTTATCGGAACCGCAATTTCAGAGTTTGGCAACATTTGTTCTTGAAGTTCTCTCCTTGCCACATGCAAATGCTGATTCAGAAAGAATCTTCAGCGCTGTGAACTTAATTAAAACAAAACAAAGAAACCGCCTCTTAACATCTACTATAAATGCAACATTATTAGCCAAACAGTGCATTTCCAGAAAACATTCGAATTGTACGAGGTTCAAGCCAACTCCCGAAATGATAGCAAAAATAAAAAAGCCGGCTGATTATGAAAAGAATGCCACTGAAGATGTCTTATTAGGTGATGTTGTGGATTTAATGGGAGGAGATAAGTGATCTATGGTGTCTTTTTCTATCAAATCTATAGGTTCAGTGGCATATTTTTTTATAAACAGAAGGTTTTTAATTTGTTTGACATAATTTTGTGTTATTTATGTAAATAATAAAATTAAAAAATGTACGGCAATTTTTGTTTCAATACGGTAATTTCATCTCTTGCGTACGGTAACCCTACAAATGATCAGCGGCAACACTGCCTACCATAGCTAACATAAATAAGGTTGGATACATTAACGGGTAAAAGGGATAGACTCCGGAATAACGCTTATACAGGGTGTCCTAGAAGTCGACGTCAAGCCGGAATAGGGTGATAGGTCAAGTCATAATAGTTAACAGAAAAATATAAAAAAAAATCTTTGTTATGTATTTTAAAAATTACGGGCATTTATTAAAAAAATTAGAATATCTACTCCCTGTGACGGTCTTTTGCTACAAATTTTAACTTTTTTTAAATTTTCTTTTGTATTGTGTTATCCTGATACTGCTTCTAAAAACTGTTGCTTAAAATTTACAGCAAACTGCTCCAGTCCAGAAGGAAATGTAATTTTTTTCCCAACCAAGTATTCAAATTTAATACTTTGCCCAGTTTTAAATTACTGTACTGAAAAAAAAATGTACTACACGAGTTTGGCAAGTAACTTTAAAAGTTGGCGCATTTAATAAGGATTCCAAATTGGTGTAACACTTGCAAGATTATTTGTTAAATTATGGAAAAAAAATCTTTTTAAACCCAGTTGTAAATTAATTTTCCATAGTGTCTAAAATTATTTTCAGGTACCCCAATGCTTTCCTCGAGCCTGTTACTTAAGATTCTAGTTTGAGTAAAGCGTCTGGTACAATCTCGTGGCCAGCTAGTTCACCTGATTTGAATCTATTAGATTTTTTTTTCTGGGGATCCGTCAAAGAAAAAGTTTATTTAAAACCGATTGAAAATGTAGCTGAGCTACGGCAAAGACTAACTGAAGCGGCTGAATTTGTAAATAATGGTAGATTCGCTCGTCTGATAACCCGATCCTTTCTAATAGGATGCCGATCGTGCATTGCGAATAAAGGAAGGCAGTTAGAGCATTTGGTGTAAATGTTCCATCCTTAGTTTTTAATTAAGGCGTTTTGTTTCTTTAATTTAAGACTTTTATGAGATAGCATTCAAATAATCGATGTGTAATTTATTCATTCAAATCTTTTCTAAAAAATTATGATAATCCTAATTTTAAAGCAAATACACTGAATCAACATTACTATGTCTCTTGGTGGTTTTGGACTACCTGAAAAGAGGATTTCTGTCTCGCTCACACTTCAACTGGTTCCCTCCGTTTCACTCAAATTGAGGAAAGCATTGGGGTACACAAAAATAATTTTAGACAGGTAAGGAAAATAAAACAACTGGGTTTCTTTTTAATTTTTTTTTTCCATAATTTAATAAATAATTTTCCAAGTGTTATACCATTTTGGAATCCTTATTAAATGCGTCAACTTTTAAAGTTACTTGCCAAACTCGTGTAGTACTTTTTTTTTCTTCAGTACAGTCATTTAAAATTGGGCAAAGTATTAATTTTGAATAATTGGTTGAGAAAAAAATTACATTGACTGGAGCAGTTGGCTGTAAATTTTAAGCAACAGTTTTCAGAAATTCAGGATTACATAATAAAAAGAAAATTTAAAAAAAGTTATAATTTGTAGCAACAGGAGTGAAAAGACCGTCACAGGGAGTAGATTTTCTCGATTTTTTTATAATCACAGTAATTTTTAAAATACATAGCAACAATTTTTTTATATTTTTCTGTTTACTAATATGACTGACCTATCACCGGATTTCGGCTTGACGTCGAATTCTGGGACACCCTGTATAAATATCTTATAAACTTATTTTGTACCCTCCCCAGCATGAGACCTATATTTAGCTTCATGCGGAGCCCAGATGACTGCATTACATTCTAACTGGCTCCTCACTAATGTATTATATAACGCTATAATAGCTTTCACATTCGTGAACCCTCGGACCATACGAAGCATGAAACCTAAATCTCTATACGATCTTTTACAGATACGCATGATGTGATCCCGAAAAGTCAAACAGGTATTAAAGCTTACTCCCAAGTCCTTGACTTCTGTGACCCGCACCATAGGCAACCCGTCGATATGGTAGGTATGTGAGATGGGATTGTGTGCGCGAGAAAAAGAGATGGTCACACACTTCAAGCTATTAAGCTGTAAGGGATTTTCTTTGCTCCAGCTCACTACCCTATCAGTGTCCCCCTGTAGCCTGACACAGTCATCACCGCTTTTTACCGCGAGGGACAATTTGAGGTCGTCGGCAAACAACAAACAATTAGCGTCTTGGACTACTTCTGGTAGGTCGTTTACCATCAGAAGGAAGCCCAAAGGGCCAAGGTTACTACCTTGACTTACCCCAGACCTCGTGAAATTAATATGGATCTGACACGTGTCCCGCATATTCCACATATTGTTGCCTATCCCTCAAATAACTGGCAAAAAACTGGAGTGAGGTGTTGGGTGAAACCAACACATGCTAACTTACTAAGCAACATGTCATTTTCGACTATAATCGAATGCTTTTTTTAAATCAAAGTAAGCATCAGCATCAGTTTGCCCCCACTATCCACCGTCGGCACCAGGTGAGCCATGTGGCAGAGAAGATTACTGGTGGTACTTCTTCCCGGTCTAAACCCGTGCTGAGCGTCTGATAGCTGTGCGCTCACCTGAAGGTATATGCTCTTGTGAATGGCAGTTTCTAATATTTTTGCCGGCGACGACAATACCGCGACTGGCCTATACCCATCCACCGATTCAGCTGACCCTCCCTTCGGAACTGGAACAACGCGGGTCACTTTAAACCTATCCGGAAATACGGCAGCTTTTAGGCACTGGTTATAAATATGAAGTAGCGGCTTCGCTAGCACGAATCGACAATCTTTGAACGCGTAAGGTGGAATGCCGTCAGGACCTGCGGACCATTTCGGCTTAAGATCTTGAAGCGCACGACCTACGTCTACTAACTGTCATTGGTCCAAGTGCACTCGCGCCGCTCCGTTTCCGCTACCTGCATGAGCTATAGCCGCATCTACATCCAACTCCGGTCGCTCTGCCCTATACACAGAATAAAAATACTCCGCAAACTCTTACACAGACCTTTGACCAGACAATGCCACCCCGTCTTTCAAAATCGCTTGCGGACTTCTCCTACCTCTCTTAGACTTGGCATAGTTCCAAAAAGATTTAGGATTATTCAGCATTTGACTTTGAACACGGTTCCGATATTGATCATGTGCCACTGCTAACATATTTTTAATGTTGGTTCTACACCGAGCAGACGCTTCGTAATCGACCCTCAAACCGCTTTGCCTTGTACTGTTTGTGCAGACTAGCCTTTAATCTTATGTCGCGAATTATTTCAACAGTGTACCACTCAGGATAAATGTACACTTTTTAGTATGTAATTTATCTAATTTTCAATAGCCTAATGTCAACTTACAAAAACACCCTTTACAAAAGATTGCTTTTCCCAATAAAAGGACGTTAATTGTTGAGGAGTTCTCCCAGTAAGGTACCAGGAGAACTGGAACTGATGGTGACGTTACCATCAGCTCCTCTTCAACATACGTATTGTGACGAGCATAAATTGCTTAGCAATAATCAAATCGCAACCCGTGAAATACGTATTATTGAGTAGTTTAGATGGCCATATGTGGTATTCGTCATCAGTTCCACTTCATCAAATGGTGCTTTCCGGGAGCAAATCGAAAATACCCAAATCGCTATAGGTGTGTGTGTAAAAATGTAAGGTTCCCCTCGATTTTTCTGGGATGCCATTATCAGATCCTGGTTTTCTTATCATGGTACCACCCTTGGAATATCTCTTTTCCAACAAAAAAAGAATCATCAAAATCGGTTCATAAACGACGAAGTTATCCGCGAACACACATAAAAAAACCGGCCAAGTGCGTGTCGGACCACGCACAATGAAGGGTTCCGTAGTTGGGATGAATTATTCCAAAAACAAACTTAACATTGTAGTTGAAAAACATGTTCTTCCGTACATTCCAACTGTAAATGTAAGTGTGTACTCACAATATTGAGAGATTTACCATGTTATTTTAAGACCACTGACTTCTTATAGGTGTTCCTGTAATCTACAGATAAAGATCTATTTTCTGTATTTTTTTCAATGTTTTAGGCTCAGTAGTTTCGGAGATAAGGGGGGGGAATGGTCAATTTTCGTCTATTTTCTTAAATAACTGTTAACGCCATTACTTTCTTTAGTTTTATATTTCATGCCTAATTACTGGCAACTCTAATTAATTAGTATCTGTGTAACATAAAGTTCCTTCCGCTTTCCTTCTCCCTTCCACAACCCCTTATAATGCCTAAGTGAGAGCGAGAAGGAAGATCCGCAATGGCGCGCATACGCTGCCGCCAAGAAGATCCGTCAGTTCTCAACCAACATCGACGCCTGTGGGTAAAATTAATCCCAAGTCGAAAAAGGACTCATATTTTCACCGCGAAGAACGAAGATTGCTATTGAACAGTGCAAGTGCGTGTATGTGTGTTGTGGAAAGTGCAGATTCTCGTCCGTACGTGATATCCTGGACGCGCCAGCCACGTGGCTAAGGAAACCCTTCTCGTCGTGTCGCCATAGCTCACCAGGCAGGTACCATCATCATTTTCCCACACCACCAAAACACCTACTTGTGTCACCGAACCGCCCCTCATACAGTCCACTAAGAAAATTTCGATTTTCACCCCAAGGCTTTAGGCCGCCGCAACAATAACTTTTAAAACAATTTATTTTAAAATTGTAAAAAAAAATATATTTGAGACCCTCATAGTAAGTCCTTTCATTTGATATGTAACACGGTATAGTTTGCAAAACTTCTTTTTTAATTTTCTTTTTTGCCCCCCAAAAGTGACCTCTGTATTCAAAATTCATTTATTTACTTTACCCATCCGTGTTTGGGTCACAGAAATTCATGTGTACCAAATTTCAACTTAATCGGTCCATTAGATTCGGAGCAAATTGGCTGTGACAGACGGACAGACAGACAGACACACGAGTGATCCTATAAGGGTTCCGTTTTTTCCTTTTGAGGTACGGAACCCTAAAAAAGACGGTGAGATTCGTTTGTGTGCTGATTTTTCCGTGTCATTAAATAAATGCTTACACATTGATAAGTATCCATTACCAAGAACAGAATAATTATTTTCTAAATTATACGGGGGTATACAATTCTCGCAGTTAGATTTAAGTAGTGTGTATTTACAATTAATGTTGGATAAAGATTCACAAATTTACACCACAATAAATACACACAAGGGTTTATTTAAGTTTACACGTTTGGTTGTCCGGCTATTTTCCAAAAAACCATGAAAAATTTGCTTAACGGCATTGAGGGGGTACTTTGTTTATTGGATGACGTCCTTATAATGGGAAATACAAAAACGGTTCATAAGGAACGGTTACAGCAAGTTTTCCATCGTTTAAAAGAAGCAGGGTTGGTTCTAAATATAACAAAAGTTGTTTCAAGATTCAGTGACTTATTTAGGATTTGTCATTGATAAAAAAGGGATTCACACATCGCCGGACAAAGTAACAGCAATGTCTAATACCAAAGCCCCTAGTAATGTACAGGAATTAAAATCATTCCTAGGCTTCGTTAATTAGTATTACAGGATGTTCATTCCGAATGCGTCGTCAATACTAAGTCCGTTAAACGATTTACTAAAAAAAGATATTGACTGGTCTTGGTCGGAGATTCATAAGGCTGCATTCAATCAAATTAAGAAGGAACTGACATCAGCTCAAACACTGGCACATTTTGATCCTTCTTACAAGTTCGTTTTGACAATGGATGCATCTCCGACAGGGTTAGGTGCGGTTTTAGCTCAAGTAGAAGGGAATGGGGTAGAACGTCCCATCGCTTATGCGTCGCGGTCCCTCAGCAGTGCTGAAAAAAATTTTAGTCAAATCCAAAGGGAGGCACAAACAGCAATTGTTTTTGGTATTCGTCGATTTCATCAATATTTATACGGTATTGCAGATCCGTTCATATTGCGCACCGATCACAAACCATAAGTGTCCGCAAACCGGTTACAGCGATACGCCTTATTTTTGTCTAGCTATAATTATGAGATACAGTATATTCCGAGCGCAAGTAATTGTGCCGACTACTTCAGTCGGGCTGTCACCACAGGAGCGTGCAGCAGTATTCATCCGATCACTGATAACAGCGACAACGGATAATTCTCGGAAGTAGGTCAAGTAGGTGTCGTCACGGATGACTCGCTTGTTTACAATAAGACTATTACGACGGGGAGTCTGAACAAGAGCAGATGGAGACAGCAAAGTCGGCGGGGCCCAGCGCACTCGCGGCCGAGGCGCCGCCACCCATCACGGCAAGCGACCTGACCGCTATGATGACGTCCCTTCATCAGGCGCAAGCCGATAACTTCGAGCGGCTCCTCTCCTTAGTCCTTGAAGCCCGGTCGCCAACTAGTTCGCCCGCGGCGGCTAACGCCATAGCGCCGGCCATATCCACGCCGTCATCGTCGTCTGCTCATCTTGCATCGGGAAACTTCGCTTGGCAGTCGCATAATTAGGTACACGTAGATACATTTTTATTATCCTAATAATGAAAACTGGATGAGTATCACTTTCAGTAGGTAATAACGAGTCACTTTGCCAATTATGATATTAACGAAATCTGGCAACATAATTACTAAAATCCTAAGGGTGGTGATTAACAAAATTTGCAACATAATCGGTTTTATACCTTCGTTTTGTCAAATTGTGATCTTCAGCCCACATCATTTAATTATTTATTTATTCAATTGGTCTTACGAGATTATATTAGGTTGGGGAAAAAGTCTTTTCGCATTACAGTATGTATGAACTTAAAATAAAATCTCTTTGGCTATACTATTTGTATCTGGCTGGTTTTGGTATGATTGAAAGTTTAAATTTTAAAGAACATAATTCCAAATTCAAATTAGAAAAATGTGTGATTTTCATTTGTTTTTCGTACTGTCAAGATGAGTGAATCTAATGAAGAAATTCGATACATTTTAAAATTTTACTACAAAAGGTAAAAATGCAACGCAAGCCGCAAAAAAAATTTGCGATGTTTATGGACCCAGTGCAGTGTCTGTGAGAGTAGCACAAATTTGGTTTAAGCGTTTTCAATCCGGAAATATTGATGTCAAAGATGTACGTCGCTCTGGTCGCCCTATTACGGATAAAATGGATGCCATTTTTTAAAAAGGGCAGCAAGATCGGCATATCAGTAGTTACGACGTAGCTGAAGAACTGGGAATTGACCACAAAACAGTTTTGGCGCATTTGATAAAAACTGGGTACACAAAAAAGCTCGATATTTGGGTATCTCACGAGCTCACTGAAAGAAACCTAATGAACCGTGTACTCATTTGTGATTCTTTATTACGACGTAATGAAACCGAACCATTTTTGAAGAAGCTGATAACTGGTGATGAAAAGTGGATCACGTACGACAAGAAACGTGCGAAAAAGGTCGTGGTCAAAGGCCGGTTAGGCTTCACAGACTGTGGCGAAACCCGGGTTAACTCGCAACAAGGTGATGCTGTGTGTGTGGTGGGATTGGAAGGGCATTATTCATTATGAGCTGTTACCACCAGGCAGGACCATCGATTCTGAACTCTACTGCGAACAACTAATGAGATTATAGCAAGAAGTTGAGAGAAAGCGGCCGGAATTAATCAACAGAAGGGGTGTGGTTTTTCATCGTGATAACGCTAGTCCTTACACATCTTTAGCCACTCGGCAAAAATTAAGAGAGTTTTGGCTGGGAGGTGTTAATGCATCCGCCGTATAGTTCTGACCTTGCACCTTCAGATTTCTACCTGTTTCGGTCTCTTCAGAATTCTTTAGGCAGTGTCAGGTTAACATCACGAGAGGACTGCCAAAACCACTTGTCGCGGTATTTTTATCAGAAGTCCCAAAATTTCTATAGCAATGGGATCATGTCCCTACCTACAAGATGGCAAAAAGATGTCGAACAAAATGGTACCTACATAGTTTAGATAAATTTAAATAATGTATATTAAAAAATGTTTTGAATTTTCTTAAAAAATGCGAAGAAACTTTTTCCCCAACCTATTATATTTGTGGTGATAATCAAGTGAGTGTAGTGTATGTTGAAGGAATAATATAATTAAAGAACAATGTTAGAAGAATTGGAACAGCTTTAAAAAAGAACAAAAAAGTGACAAGTATAGTGTAAAGAGTACAAAACCATAACTTTTAGCCTATAGGTATACACCTAATAAGTATGAATATACAACATGCTCCCTCAAAAAGTTAATTGCACTCATAACACAAATCCTTAAAAACCACTACGAAAAACTAGGATATACCCATCTTTTGCAAACAACTGCGATGCTTTGTTGGACCCAAAGGTTTCGTCAAAACATCTGCAGGTAACCTGTCTGTGGGCCTATACCTAAGTACAACGGTTTTATCGTTCACTTTTTCTCGGACAAAATGGAACTTAACATCTATATGTTTTGTCCTATTGTGGTGAACCGGATTCATGGCTAATTTTTGTGCACTCTGACTATCCGTATACAAAACTATGTTAAGCGACTTACCTGTTATGTCGGATATCAGTCGTTTTAAGAAGCACGCATCCTTTACTGCTGTAGCCAATGCCATATACTCAGCTTCAGCGGACGACAAAGCCACTGTGGGCTGTTTTTTAGCTTCCCACGAAATAGGGCCGCCTGCAAGTTCATAATAGAACCCAGTGTAGGATCGTCTATCAGATGGACAATTTGCCCAGTCTGCGTCTGAAAAACCCGTCAAAGTTGTAGTATTACCTTTTTCTTTCCTGAATGTACAATATTTTATATTATACCACAATTTTTTGTCATTTTCAGATAACATAGACATCGTTTAGCAACATTCCAATGTGACTGATCAAATTTAGAGTTAAATTGACTCAAGTAACTGGCGGTGTAAGCTATATCTGGTCTGGTATCTACAGACAAAAACATTAGACAGCCAACTAACTCTCTGTAAGGGTACTCACACTCACCAATACCAGGCTCAAGGTTTTTCTTGACCAGTGGGGTAGAAACACCCTTACAATCTTGCATGTTGAATTTCTTTAGCATCTTTTCAATATATGTATGCTGAGATAGCTTCATTCCATAATTATCATGGTGAATATTAATTCCCGTAAAGAAATTAATTTGTCCAAGATCTTTAGATGAAAAATATTTTTCAAATTAACATTTGAAATTGTCAAACGTAGTTTCATTTTTATACAAGACTAGCTGCGCCCCGCGGTGTTACCCGCGGTTTATGAGATACACTAAAACGTGTATTATTTAATCGGTAAGAAAAGTATTCACAAAAAAATTGCTCATCCCACGGGAACACTACACTTTTTCAGGATGTAAAGTAGCCTATGTGTGCCATAGCACACATACACACACAGGACACACAGGGTATACAGGATGTCTGCTACTTCCACACCAAATTATATCAAAATTGGTCGAGCCGTTTAAGTTTGAAAGAGTAACAAATATATTTGAATTCATTGCTCATCCCACGGGAGCACTACATTTTTTCAGAATAAAAAGTAGCCTATGTGTTAATCCAGGGTATAAGCTGTCTACATACCGAATTTCATCCAAATCGGTCCAGCCGTTTGAGCGTGAAGAAGTAACAAACATACACACACACACACACTCACAAACTTTCGCCTTTATAATATTAGTGTGAAGTGTAATGTGATAGTGTGATGTGATAGTGTGATTATTTTTTTTTTTTTGTTTTCAAACTTTTATTATTGTGATTTTAGTTTAGTTGGTGATCTTCCTGTGCTAGTCACAATAAATACTTTTTCTTTCTTTTTCTATTTTTTCGGGATAAAAAGTAGCCTATGTGTTTATCCAGAGTGTCAGCTACTTCCACACCAAATTTCATCAAAATCGGTGTAGCCGTTTGAGTTTGAAAGAGTAGCAAATATATTTGAATTCCTTGCTCATCCCACGGGAACACAATTTTTTTTCGGGATAAAAAGTAGCCTATGTGTTAATCCAGGTTATAAGCTGTCTACATACCGAATTTCATCCAAATCGGTCCAGCCGTTTGAGCGTGAAGAAGTAACAAACATACACACACACACTCACAAACTTTCGCCTTTATAATATTATAGTGTGATTACTAGATCGTCGACGTATACAGCCAGAACCAAGGAGTCAGAGTTCGCATTGTTTTTAAAAATACACGGCTCAGATGTTTGTATAAAACCAAGAACTGACAAAGTCTGTTTTAATTTTGTATTCCAGGCTCTTGGTGCCGGCTTCAATCCATAAAGTGACCGTTTCAAAAAACATACTTTCGACTCTTCCCCTTCCCTTACAAAACCTTCTGGCTGTGTCAAGTAGATTTCTTCCTCTAAATCGCCATTCAGAAAAGTTGTGTCCACATCCATATGGCGGACCTTATAATCTTCCTGCACTGCAAGCGCTAACAGGGTTCGCAACGATGAGTTGCGTACAACCGGAGAAAAGGTTTCGTGATAATCGACACCTTCTCTTTGTCGAAAACCTTTTGCTACTAGGCGCGCTTTATCATAACGGCGTTGATATACGATTCTATGTCTTGGAAATCGGTCAAGGTATATTTGTATAATCTACGCTCCAAAGAGAGCCTTCGACCCATACCTTTATTTATTTAATATTTAATTTCCTTTATTTCAGGCAGCTGTGGCCCATACAAAATACAATACACAAATACAAACAAAAAATATTACAACATAACAAAAATGATATACTAATACATATAAAATACAACTTATAAAATAAACTAAGACACACGAGGTGACGGCGTCGTGTTACGCATTTCTTTATCCTCGCATGCTTTTTGTAAAGCACTCCAAGCCAACTTAGCGTTTTTCGCATTTCGCACATGCGAAATTGCACCTCCGTCTACCGTAAGGCATATTTTTGACAACGCCTTCTGGTCACTACGAGAGCGCACATCCTCCGCCGTTTTATCAGAATCATCGTACCCAGTGATCGACGTCCACAACTCCTCCTGAATGAGAAGCATCCTCATTTTGAACTTCCAGGTTGGGTATCCGTCTTGTTTTTTTAACATCTGAATACCTTGAAAATTCATACTATTCCCTGGCATTATCTTCTTTAAAGTAAGAGCTTCGTGCTGATAACGTGTTGAAGGAATAATATAATTAAATAACAATGTTAGAAGAATTGGAACAGCTTTATAAAAGAACAAAAATAGAAGTGACAAGTATAGTGTAAAGAGTACAAAACCATAACTTTTAGCCTATAGGTATACACCTAATAAGTATGAATATACAACAGTGTAGCAGTGGTGGCCCAGTGGTAACGCCCCCGACTTACGAGTTGTAGGTCGTCGTAGGTTCGAACCCCGACAGGCGCTTTACTTTCAGAAGAAAAACAACGTGAGGAAACCGGCATGGTCCAAGAACCAAAAATTCGAAGACATGTGACATCTACCAACCCGGACTGGGCCCGCGTGGCACTCCCTCTTACCTAGTGGGCGCCTACGCCTGTGTCCCAGCAGTGAGAACATTTTAATTGCGTCATGCCAAAGATACAAACATAAATATTAAAAGAGGTGCACGTAAAATCACTATTTTTTGTTTTTTGTTTGGAATTAGTATGTACTCATACTAATTCCAAACAAAAAACAAAAAAAAAATCGAGTGAATGAAGCGGAACCTCAAGCCGATGTTGATATGATAAAAATGATTTATTTTTAATAACTTGCTACATCGTTCTCTCGTCGCGAGGCAAAGAAGTGTTAAAGTGCCTTTTTCGAATTTACTCGAGCTTAACGGTCATGTTAGGCATTAGAATAACGTCAGAATCGACGACAAAGGAGAATGGGCATTTTGGTACTCGCTCCAATAGCAATCATTGTGGTGTCATTGGATAGGTCTTTTAATCAGGAAAAATATTTACTATGGCGACATGTCCCAAATCCTTGTCTGAAAACCACGGCAAGCCCCCAAAAGTTCCAGTTTTAGTTAATATAATAATTGCAAGTACGATAATATTACATACCTATCATGGTTGAAATACGAAAAAAACAATGTAAAACAACATTATTTAAAACGAGAAATGTATTGTGTTACTCATAGACTCATAAAAAAAGGGAGGACTCCGCGCCACGCATATCGAAAGTGAAGCACAGTAAGTATGCCAGGACCGACAAACACGCCTCACGCACACATTTACATCATAGTATGCCAACCGAACGCCATTACGTGACACAAGCGACGGCGTCTTTGCAGGTACTCATATCACGCACACATAGATCGGTACGGTGCTTCACTTTCGATATGCGTGGCGCGGAGTCCTTCTTTTTTTATACGTTTATTGTGTTACTATTCATACATTATATCGTGATATGATAAGATAATGGTGAAGACTTTTGAAAATATGTTTTTTTACATAAAAAAAGTACGAGTAGTATCTTTAACATTTCAGTTGTTTGTTACAACGGTGACTATAGACCTCGGGGATAGGGAACCAGCCGCGGGGTGGGGTAGGTGGTGCGCTGTGCCAGTGGACAGCCTTTTGTGTCGCGACATTCACTAGTCGTTGTATTGTTCTGTGCGTGAAACGACGTTCCGCAGCTGTTTATTCTACCTAGTACTTTGTTATACCGTTTTCATCACTGATCCCGTCGCCCCTTTTGGACATTGTTACCCGCTACAAACGTTTATCTTGGCTAGTGTTGTGGAATATTGTTGTGCTTATCGATTTGGAACATCGTTATGGAATAAAATCGCAACTGTGTGATGTGTCGGCGAGGCCTACATCGCGCATACCAACAGCATGTTTTAACTGATGATCTTCCAAGAATGCACCCCGAGTTTGTGGCTTATATACGAAAACATGCCGTTTTGGAGGTTAGTACATACTAACTCAAACTAAACTAAAACTAACCAAACTAACTAACTAACTAAACTATTTCGAACTTCACCAGCTTCAGTTTTTCTTTTTAGAAGCGGTTTGTTTATATTATTATTGTCTGTTATGTTTTTATACCAGAGCCATTACAAACGTGCGAATTGAACCCTAAATCATTTTAATCGGACCTCTTGCTCGCACTTACAGGACTTATTGAACTATTCTAGTGTTGTGTGTAAAAGTGCGTTTCCGAACCGAGCTGCAAACTACCAACTGCACGTGTTTATTTTCTATGTAGCGCGGCTGTATGGCACGTAGCTAAGGGTGTTCGCTTCATAGAAAAAACAACACGTGCAGTACTAGCTACCTGCTTCCGAGCGGCATCCCTTTATATCAGTAATGACTTGTGCAGCTTTCTCACAATCCTTTAATCCTTTTATGACTCAGTTCGCACGTTTATAGTTCTTCTTATTAAAACACTTCTCTGACCACCTATTGTGTGTTTGCTATTGTTATCTATTCACTAAGCCGTCACATCGGCTACACATAAGATATATTTTTACTTGCATTACTTAAAATATGAAAACAATACAAGTATGCCATGACTTTAGACCTGAATACCTACATACCGCATTGTTTTAAATGTTTTCATAAAAATACAACATAACATCAGCAAGATCGTATTCTACCATTTTCAGGTAGAGTTCGACAACACACGACGTGTGTGTCACCGATGTTGGCAGAGAATTGACAACGTTGTAGGAAGACCACCTGTCATACCAGAAGTAGAACAGAATGTACGAGAGCTTCAGGTTCCAGACTACACTCGAGCTCCAAACACTCCAGGGCATTGTATCTTTAACACTTGCCAAAACGCAACCCACCATCGAATACCAGAGACGATCAAGATTCACATTTTCTGTGAATATAAGTTATATATTCCTGACGGTGCTAGAGTATGTGGACAACACCTTGAGAGCAATGCTTGGGAAGAGCTGCCTCAATTCTGCAATGTCACACATAACTTCAATGCGCGACAGTTTAGGGACGTTTGTGACATGTTGAGAATGGCTTTAAATCGTGGACCTAGGCTAGATTTCAACACAAGAGGTGCTTTAAGCAACGAGGACATGTACTTTTGGACAGGACGCAAATGCGAACAGTTTGATTCCATATTAGAACAAACACCCTCACTAAATGGGAGGTGCAAGGAGCCTCGAACTGCGTTAGGCATATATCTGACGAAACTACGTACCGGAGACTCAGATGAAAGACTAGCGACGTTATTTAATATGTCACGAAGAAAGCTGGAACGTTTACTAACTATTGTGTGCGAATGCCTCATGAATGAATATGTAATATTACACTTGGGAGTGGACCATATGAATAGAAACGACGTTTTAGAAAAGAACCTCATTATACCAAGAGGGTTATTTGGCAATGAAGAAAACAATAAAGCTATCGTTATATGCGATGGGACTTATATATATATCAATAAAAAATAAAAGCTCGAACTTTTTGTTCCAGCGTCTATCTTATAGCCTGCATAAGTTCCAGAACTTGCTGAAGCCGTTTTTAATTGTGTGTTCCAATGGCTATATAATCGATGTTTTGGGACCATACGCTGCCACTAAGAGCGATGCGAACATCATGAGCGATATAATGAATGATGGAGAAAACCCATTGCATTGCTTTCTTCAACCGAACGATGTCTTCATATTAGATCGCGGCTTCCGGGACAGCTTAGATGCTATCGAAGCATGGGGATATGAATCCTACGTTCCACCATCTAAAGACAGATGGGTGACACAGCTAACTACTGAGCAAGGTAATGAAGCTCGATCAGTTACACTATGCCAGTGGGTAGTGGAAGTGGTGAACGGGAGGTTCAAACGAGATTTCAAGCTTTTGCGGCAAAAATATTTTAATAAAACACTACCAAAAATGTTCATTGATTTTAAAATCGCCGCAGCTATGTTTAATAACTTCCACATACCCATCGATGACAACATTCATGCAGAGGCCTTCCTAAACATAATCAGGGAGAAAATAGATTCCCCGAATCTACTTTATGATTATGTTGAAAGAAAACATTTGAATAACCGAAGAGCGGATTTTCAAAGAATAGAAAGTCACGAAATACAGAACTTCCCACAACTGACGGAAGAACAGATTATTTTACTTTCATTGGGCACCTATCAACTGAAGCTAGCCCGATCCTAATGCAGCGAGCATTTATCAAATGGACTGTACATTCTACAAGTATATAGAGAAAGCGCACTCCAAGATTTAAATGAATATGGTATAAACGAAGATGCCTGGCTTTTACGCGGACGCATACAGTCGCGTCACGTACGGTCAAGAACTTATTATTGTTATGTATTAGTAAAAAACAATGTTAATGAAAACGAAACCAATATCCATAACATTTTATGCAATTATTACTGCACGTGTTTGACCGGACGACGAACAATCGGCACTTGTGCTCATATAGTTTCAATCGTGTGGTATCTAGGATATGCCAGACATGTAGGCTTCACTGCTCCTGCAGCGTTCCTCAACGATGTCATTATTGTTGATAATAATGTTTAAAAAAATAAATAACGTTTCTTACTTTTTCTATTTTTTTTTTATTCCCGAGTGTTTATTCATTTTAGTATCTATTAATCAACAAACACAGTGTTCGGGTCGCGACCTAAGTGGTATTGACTGTCGGGATGGCTACTAAAAACACTGAGTTTAACTTGCTAAAAACAATTTATTTTGTAACGATTAAAAGACTACGCTAAAATGATGGCTAATGACAATGAGGCGAATGCACCCGGTTGCTGTCCGAATATGCACTGTTGTCGGCGCGCGCTCAACGCGGCCTTATTGATTCGCTAGATCAGCAAAAGGGTGTTCGAATAACTTCGAACACACAGGATTCTATAGAAGAAAATTATATAATATCACCATTATCTTAACAAAATCAAACAAAAACAAAAAAAAAAAATACTTAACACAAAATAACTCCGTTCCGACAGCAAATGGAGACAAGCGACTCGGTTATCATTAATCCTTGTAAAAAGACCTTTCCAATGATATATATATTATGGCTATTGGACCGAGTACCAGGCTTCATATATTTTTGCCCATGATCCTTTCGACAAATCGTGATATCTCGTCTTCTCGTGCTTGTCATGTTAGCCTTGCAGGTTTTGTAAGCGCACACTCACTTGTCGAATCTGTCAACGTAAACACCACACTTTATTACATTCTAAAACTGAGCAGGAATCGAACAGAAAATCAAGGGATAGTTGCGGGTTGGGGTTGGGTTACGGTAGGAGGGGTTCACATGGGGGATCCCCCACAGCGCATACTTCCTCGCAGTATCCCCTGGGCAACGCCGTGTCTGACCACCGTAACGGAGTGGCAGACCGGCGGCTAAAGTGCGCTGTGTTGCCGTAGCTATTTTATCTATTTTAATCCATTTTATTGTTAATGTCGGAACCTACGGCACCCGCGGAGGCTATGCCGAAACCCTTGCGGGACGCCTCCGGGCGTTTCCGAAAAGGCCCATCTCAGG
Organism: Cosmia pyralina; assembly: GCA_946251885.1. Classification (NCBI taxonomy): domain Eukaryota; kingdom Metazoa; phylum Arthropoda; class Insecta; order Lepidoptera; family Noctuidae; genus Cosmia; species Cosmia pyralina. The sequence goes on along the minus strand of OX276369.1, from coordinate 15,150,188 downwards.
GCCAACCAAAAGGCCCTTCTCAGGGCCAACCAAAAGGCCCTTCTCAGGGCCAATCCAACGGCCCTTCTCAGGGCCACGCCGGCGACGCTTCGGCGTCAGAGGCTGACCGCGCACCATCTGCGGCCAGCCTTTTCCTCAGGCCAAGCGACTGTTCGGACTCCGACGAGTCCATTATGGAGACGTCGGCGGCCGACCAATCGTGTCGCGTCAAGAGGAAGAGGGCTGACATGAGGCGTGGGTCCGAGGGCTCCTCGGAGTCGGTCGAGGAGGGGCCGGGGAGGAAACCAAAGCCAAAAAGGGCTTTGACTCCTGCCTCGGCTTCTGCTCACGATGTGGGCTTGGTGGACGCTGAGCGCCAGCTAAACCTGGCAAAGAGGGCGCAGCTCCAGGCGGACCTGGAGGAGAGGGTCGCCACCAAGGAGCAGCAGGCACAAGCCGCCCGGTCGAGGTCTGGTTATGGGGCATCGACTGTTCTATATGCTGACCACTCCCTGGCGGAGTTGGAGCGCATGGCGCAGGAGGACAGGGAGGAGGTTCTGGAGGTCGCCTCAAAGTCCTCCAATTTGAAGGGGACCTTCCAGAAGGCCCTCAAATGCCGGGCCGTCAGCATGCACGGCATCGTTATGGAGCTGGTGAAGCGGACGGCCACGGACGAGACGCGGCAGCTCCAGGCGAAGGTGGATCGCCTGCAGGCGGAGGTCAGCCAGCTACACCAGAAGCTGGCTGAGGCCACGGCCCGGCCTGCCCAATCTGGACCAGGTCCGATGGTGGGAGGCTCCTCCTCCACTGCCAGCCTCGAGGCAATAATCCGCGGGGTGGTCATGGAGGAGAGGGCCTTCATCAGAAGCTGCCTCGCAGGCATCGAGGACCGGCTCTTGCCGGAAAGGCGGCTCCGCCCGCCGCTAGCGGCGGATAAGAGTACGCCGCCGACGGAGCCGGGACTTGTGCCTCTGGGAGGCCCGGCATCGGGTGCGCAGCCCCAGGCCTCGAAGCCCTCCAAGGGCAAAGGCAAGGGCAAGAGGACCAGGGTGGCATCTCAAACGCCAACCACGAGCGCAGAGGGAGTGCCTGGGCCGTCTGCCACTCCAGCGGCCCCCCGGAACTCGCAGGAGGAAGACGCCCTTCTTCCCTCCACCACCCCGTCCAACCGGGCGTGGACGGAAGTGGTGAAGAAGGGAAAGGGGAGGAAGGCGACCCCCAAGCCCGCTGCCGCAGAGAGTGTTCCCGCAGCCAAGAAGCCCCAAGCCGGTAGGAGGAAGCTGGTTCCTCCCAAAACCGCGGCCGTCGTGGTGACCATTACCGCGGAGGCCATGGAGCGGGGGGAGACGTACGAGTCCGTCCTGAGACGGGCTCGTGCCACCGTCGACCCCACCCAGCTGGGGCTGGGCAAAATTACTTGCCGTCGAACGCTGGCCGGGGCTCGAATCTTCGAGTTCTCGGGGGAGCAGCGCAACACCAGCGCGGACCTCTTCGCAACAAAGTTGCAAGAGGTCATCGCGGATGCGGCAGCGGTCGTCAGGCCCATTAAGACCGCAGCCTTGGAGGTGGCCGATTTGGAGGACTCGGTCACCAAAGAGGATGTGGTGGCGGCCGTTGCGGCGGCTGGAGGCTGCGTCGCTGGCGCGGTGAGGGGCGGAGCCATCAGGCTCGGTCGCCGCGGCATGGGCACCATCCGCGTCGAGTGCCCAGTGGCCGTGGCTGGGGCCGTCCTTGCCGCGACCAAAGGGAGACTGCCTGTGGGGCTCAGCTCGGCTGTGGTCCGGCCGCTTGAAGAACAGCCGCAGCGCTGCTTCAAGTGCTTCGCGCCTGGCCACACCCGGGCCACGTGTCCCTCCAAGTCCGACTTGGGTAACTGTTGTTACCGATGCGGGCAGGAGGGACACAGGAGCGCCGCCTGCGGCGCCACCACGCTGCGCTGTGCGGCGTGTGCCGCCAGTGGTCGCCCCGCAGACCACAGGATGGCGGGCAAGGGCTGCAAGGCTCCCGCGAGGAAGGGCGTGGTGCCGGCGCAGGTGCGACCTGTCGCTGCCACCGCCGGCGCCGACGTCGCCGCTGTAGCTCCAGCGGCGGTATCGGAGGTGGGGGATGCGATGCTGGAATAATGGTCTCCGACTACCGCATCCTCCAGGCGAACACCAACCACTGCAGAGCGGCCCAGGACCTGATGGTGCAGGTCATGGCCGAGTGGTTGGTGAACGTTGCGGTGGTCGCCGAGCCCTACTCGATCCCCGGCAGCTGGCTGGGTGACGAGGACGGCTTGGTGGCCCTAGCGGCGCGGTCTTCCACAGACTCCCCTCCTCTCTCGCTATTAGAGAGGGGACCGGGATACGTGGCGGCCGCGTGGGGAGAATTAGCCCTGGTGGGCGTCTATTTCTCCCCAAACCGCCCTCTTCAGGACTTTGAGAATTTTCTCGGAGTCCTGGCCGCCGTGGTCGGCAGGGTGGCGCCGCGTCAGGTCTCCGTATTGGGAGACCTGAACGCCAAGTCGGTAACCTGGGGCAACCCGGCCACCGACGCTCGCGGGCGGGCGTTGGAGTTGTGGGCAGGCTACTCTGGACTCTCTCTCCTAAACAGAGGAAGCGTCCAGACATGCGTGCGGCGGCGGGGTGGCTCAATAGTGGACGTCACATTCGCCACCCCCGCGCGTGCTGAACTGGCGGGTGGACCTGGTGGAGACCATGTCGGACCACCGCTACGTGCGGTTCGACATCTCCACCGGTGCTCCCGGAGAGACGCGGACCACCTCGGGGCGATCATCGTTCCCGCGGTGGGCTCTCACCCGCCTGGACAGGGAGGCTGCGGTGGAGGCGGCATTCGTCCAGGACTGGCTTTCGCCACCGTTTGTCGGCCTGGACGTGGACGCCGCGGCGGAGCGCCTGGGGGGGTCTCTGACCGAGGTATGCAACTCTAGCATGCCTCGGTCTGGCCGACCGTCACCCGGGCGCGCCGTGTACTGGTGGTCGGTGGAGCTGGCGGGGCTGCGGGCGACGTGTGTGGAGGCAAGGAGGGCCTACACACGGAGCCGGCGGCGGCGTCGACGAGACCGCGCCAACGAGGACCGCCTCTATGAGGTCTACACGGAGGCGAAGGCGGTCCTCAGCAGTGCCATCGCCGCCGCCAAGGACTCGGCGAGAGCCGAGATGCTGGAGGGTCTCGACAACGACCCTTACGGGGCGCCATATAAGGCGGCGCGCAACAAGCTGCGCCCCTTTGGCCCCCCGGTTGCCGAGACCCTGGAGCCTTCGTTTCTGGATGGGGTGGTTCGGTCCCTGTTTCCGTGCAGGGACAGCTTCACCCCACCAGTGATGGACCCGCCGCGGGGCAGTGCGGCTCTGCCGGCTGAGGAGGAGGAGAAGCAGGCCCCCCCTCCTGTCACGGAGCCGGAGCTTGGTGCGGCGATTCTCCGCATCCGCGCCAAGAAGACGGCTCCGGGCCCCGACGTGGTTCCAGCCAGAGTGGTGGCGATTGCCGCCACTGAAATGGAGGAGCGGTTTCGGGACCTCTTCAGCGCGTGTCTTGCGTGCGGGAGGTTCCCGAAACCGTGGAAGGAGGGGCAGTTATGCCTCCTCCGCAAGGAGGGCCGCCCAGCGGACTCCCCCTCGGCATACCGGCCCATCGTTCTGCTCGATGAGGTCGGGAAAATGTTCGAGGGGATAATCGCTGCCCGCCTCAAGAGCCATCTGCGGACCATCGGGCCGGACTTGTCGGACGCTCAGTTCGGTTTTCGGGCTGAGCGCTCGACGGTGGACGCGCTGACCCGCCTGAAGGACCAGGCGAAGGAGGCGATGGAGGCGGGGGACGGGTTGTTTGCCGTGTCATTCGACATAGCCAACGCCTTCAACTCTGTTCCCCACTCCACGATCCTGGAGGCGCTCCGATTCCACGGAGTGCCTCGGTACATGCGGCGTCTGCTGGCCAGCTACCTGGACGACCGGGCGATCGTCCTGGTAGACAGGACTGGCCAAGTCCGGCGATATGCCGTCGGGGCCGGCGTTCCGCAGGGCTCGATCGTGGGACCTCTCCTGTGGAACGTCGGCTACGACTGGCTCTTGAGGGGAACTCTCCTCCGAGGCACGAGTGTCGTCTGCTACGCGGACGACACTCTCCTCACCGCCCGGGGAAGGAGTTTCCGGGAGGCGGCCAACTTGGCCTCGGCGGGCGGATCCTTGGTGGCAGGGAGGATCCGCCGCCTGGGTTTGACGGCGGCGCTGCACAAGACCGAGGCCGTGTTTTTCCACGGACCTCGGCAGCGCCCCCCATCTGACGCCCACATCTTCGTGGAGGGCGTCAGAATCGAGGTAAAGGCCCAGATGAAATATCTGGGCCTCGTACTCGACAGCAGGTGGCGCTTCGGCCCGCATTTTAGCGGGCTGTCGTCGCGCCTGCTGAAGACTGCAGGGGCGCTCTCGTGGCTGCTGCCCAACTCGGGCGGGCCCAGCGCGCGATGCCGGCAGCTCTACGCCGGCATCTTGAGGAGCATGGCCCTCTACGGTGCCCCCATCTGGGAAGACTCCCTCCGAAGGAGGGAGAACGCCGCCGCGTTGCGGGCGCCTCAGAGGGCCATAGCCCAGCGGGTCGCGCGGGCCTACCGGACGGTGGGTTTTGCGGCGGCCTGTGCTCTGGCCGGCACCCCCCCTTGGGAACTCGAGGCGTGGGTGCTCGCCAGAGTATACGAGTGGACGGCGGGGCGGAGGGCGAGAGGAGAACGCCCGGCCCCGGAAGAGCGCGAGGCCCTCCGACGGGAGTCGCGAGACGCCATCGTCGTCCACTGGACGGGAGAACTCGCCACTGCAGTCTTTGGCCGCCGGACCCTCGATGCGCTCGGGCCAGTGCTGCGAGACTGGCTCGAGCGGTCGCACGGGTTCCTCTCCTTCCGTCTGACACAGGTGCTGTCCGGACACGGCTGTTTCGGGTCGTACCTGCACCGAATCGGACGGGAGGAGACGCCGTCGTGCCACGGTTGCGGCGCGGCGGAGGACACGGCGCAACACACCCTCGGGTCGTGCCCGTCGTGGTCCGAGACGCGCCGCGATCTGGTCGCGGTGATAGGACCGGACCTCTCGCTCCCCGGCGTGGTTAACGCCATGCTGGTGGATGAGAGGTCCTGGGCGGCGGTCGCCTCCTTCTGCGAATACGTCATGTCCCAGAAGGAGGCGGCGGAGCGCGCGCGGGAGGACGATCCTCACGCGGCGCCGCTCCGCAGGCGGAGGAGGGGTCGGAGCAGACGACTCCTCCCAGGTGGAGGCCAGCAGGCAACGGGTGCGGGGGCACCCTTGCCTGTATCGCACGGACCTCCACCAGTGCCGGACGGGAATGGTCAGGTGCTCCCGGCCATTCCTGTAGCCCCTCAACCTGCTGGGGGGCAAGCGGGGCCCGCCAGCTAGGCGGGCATGCGCCGGGAGGGTTGTGGATGTAAAGGCTGAGCCAGTTTCCCATGACCCTCCCGTCATGGCGATGCGGGAGCGCCGCTGGGTCGTTTAGTGGGTATACCGGACTTACCGGGGAGTCCCACATACCCCACCCGTCCCCCGACGGGTGGGCATGCGTAATGCAATTTTCCCAGCGTCAACAAAAAAAAAAAAAAAAAAAAAAGGAGGGGTTCACATCGGAGTCGAGTCGACGATGAAGTACCTGGGACTCGTCCTCGACAGCCGGTGGAACTTCGTGGAGCACTTCCGACGTTTGGCTCCCAGACTGGAGCGGGCCGGGGCTGCCTTGAAGCGGCTCCTGCCCAATCTGGGGGGTCCAAACGCCTCCTGCCGGAGGCTTTACGCAGGGGTCGTGCGGTCCATGGCCCTTTAGGAGGCACCGGTGTGGGCGCGTTCCCTGAGGCTGCGACCAGCCTGCCGGTTGAACGCGTCCCAGAGGGTCATGGCCATCCGGCTAGTCCGGGGATACCGCACGGTTTCCTGTGAGGCGGCGAGCCTCCTTGCCGGATTACCGCCATGGAATCTGGAGGCAAAAGTCCTCGCGCACGTGTGCCGCATTTTTAGATTCTATTATTCCGGATATAGACTAATGTATAGAAAAATAAACAAAAGCGTAAAAGGAAACTTGTTGTTTCATTTATTGTATTTATACGTAGTTGTCGATGGATGCCGTAAGAGGCGTTTTAAATTGCAAATATTGCAAACAACAGCATTTGGGAGTGGCTCCAGTGATATTTTAGGGTAATATTCCTTCATTCGTATTGAAAAACAATTATTAATTGCAAAATATTTAACATAAATAAATAAAACTTTTCGACGTGACTGTACAACAACCCGGTACATTTAATTTTTTTTTTCTCGTTAGTTGTGTGTTATGATTATGACCTATCACAAAAACAATATCTCATGTGTATTGGTCAGCAGGCCCAACTCCCATAGTGTTTTGACCATTGTCCTTTCTAGTTCCATATTTTTAATCCTGAAGATGACGACGAGGTCGTCGTCGTCTGCAAAATATGGGAAGCAGCGGTGCCTAAAACTTCTTAGGATGAGTAATAATGCTGGATGTAGTGATACGAGGTCGTCGTCGTCTGCAAAATATAGGAAGGTGCGGTGTCTAAAACTTCATAATATGACGAGTAATAATGCTGGATATACTGATACGGAGCCAGTCGAAATAAAAGTAAGTAAATAACGTCGTGTTTACGTAGTACAAGTGCAGTACTCCGACTATAAAGGACATCATCGGGATTTTATACATTTTTGGTCCAAATATGAAAGTAAAAAATATGCTGTATCCGCTGCGTACGGTTATGGGAATTCGTGGAACCAAGCAAAAATTGCCGCGAACCGAGCATGGTTCCTGGTGTGGCAAGTTATTTGGCTTGTTGACGTCAGTGTTGCCAGCTTATATTGTTACAATAAGCTAGCTATTTGCTATCAATAGCTTTGATGACATAATCCCTGACCTAGAGGACCGGAAGAAATACGTTTTCATTTGGGACGTCCGTTCTGATATGCCCACCACAGACCAAGGCGAACGCGAACGAATACTGACTACTGAAATTGAAATCTTAACGCGTATACTAAGTAACGAGACTTTTACTTTTATTAATTATTAATTATATTATTTAAGCGATACGAAATAAGCAAAAAAAAAAATGCAATTTTTTAACATATTTTTCGTCACTGGACGCGTTAGAAAATTTTCAGGTCCAGAATGGACATGATTCTTTTGGGAATTTCCGAAAAAAAAGTTAAAACTTAGTTTAAAAAAAATTGGTAAGACTTCGTCCGAGACAACCATGGCTTAAATGGTTCTAAATTGTCTGTACTATCTTCGCCTAAAAGCTTTGCACCCATCTTCCAATCACCCTGTATAAATGCGGTTTCTCGATTAAGGCTGAATCCTGTGAGTACTTTTTTTTTCCTTTTGGAAGTCCTACGTTCCAGATCTGGCTGTTTTTGCTAACCTGAACTTTTATATACGGAGATTGACGTGATGCCTGGAGCTGGAGGTCGCTAAGAGAATGGACAAAATGTTGCATCCGCAATATCATAAAAGGATAATTACAACATAAAACCTTGACTTATCCAAATGGAATCATCTTCAAAGACGAACAAATACTGCGGAAATCGTGGACTGTATTTTATCTTCGGTGCTGGAGATAGTGGAACGGAGGCTCGGTGGCAGAATTTAAACTAGTTTTCTCACTTTCAGACGTTTATTGAAGACAACAAAGGCAAACACGTCTGAATCACAGACGTTCGATTTCGAGAGAGATTCGGTACATTCAGTGAACCAAAAGAAAGAATTAATTCTAATGTTACCAAACTTAAAAATTAAATATCTACAGATATAATTGCATGTTATGCTTTGTTGGTGTTGCCAACAAATACCCTATTTGAAGAGTTAGATTAATTACATGGACGGATCTGTATGCAGATTCCCCCACTTATGGTTCAATAGATGTATGGTGTTATTACTCGTTCGAGATTAACCCCACCAAACATAGGAGGAACGAATGGAAAACCTGCAGGAGATGACTTCTGTCATTATGATCAGTACGGTGGATTTGAGGGTATGAGGCAGAAGGCCTGGACAATTAAATAAAATCAAACAGATTGCTCTTAAAGGAGAAAGAGTGATGGGCCAAGCTGACAACCAAGTAATTCAACTAAAAAACTGAGTCAAGAAGACTAGCAACTTGAACCAATTATATATATAACTTGTAATTGAAAACACTAGCCACCTGTTTAATCTTGGAGGATTTAAGTTAAAATTACAGGAAACTGGGTTCGTTTTCTAAAAGTGTGATAGAAGGACTCCATCAGAAAGGATGGAAATGCAATAGTCAATAATGTTTCAGAAACTTAAAATGACGGACGGGAAGGTTCTCTGCTCTGCGCCACAAACCAACGATCTTTAAATATCCTTTTCATTCTTATCTTCTTGGGCCCAAAAAGTGTGATAGAAGGACTAAGACAAAAAGGATGGAGTGGCAATAATCACATGTTTAAGAACCTCGCTAGCGCCTGCTAAGACCCTGCACCGTAAGAAAAGCCACCTCTGGTGATGCGTCGATCAATAAGAAGCAAGGGCGCGAAGGCTCTCTGGAAGGCGCCACATTCACCATCATACCAACAACGTTAGAACATCTTTGTTCTAGAACATGTATGGAACTAAACAGTGTTAAAGAATCATTTTGACGACACGGTTGGCGCAGTGGTTGAGCGATTGACTGCTGCGCAGCATGTCGCGGGTTCGATTCCCGCACGGAACAAATATTTGTACGACCTACAAGTATTTGTTCCGAGTCTGGGTGTTTTTCTATCTATAATATGTATGTATTTACAAAAAAAAAAAAAATGTATATAAGTAGTTTATCAGCCATCTCGTTACCATAACACAAGCATTAGGTTGCTTAGCTTTGGGCTAGATGGCGTTGTGTGATATGTCCAAACATATTTATTATTATTATTATTTAAATTGTCTTTGACATATCTCGGGACCCTGGGGTCCCGGACTTTTGGAAGGCGTACGAGGAGCCGAAGCCAACTCGCAGAGGCCCCTTAGACAATTTTAAGTGAAAAGAAGGCACCAGCCGACGATTATCCCAGTATGCACTATGCAATTGCACCCAAGGACAACCCCCGGTTGGTGCAGAACTATTGCAGAACATGGAAACAAAACACATTGGGTCTATGGGTTTGGGTGGCTATAGTGGATTGGGCACCTTGAACTATGGAAGAACTATATCCCCTGCCTGACCAATGTTATATAATATACACAGATAAATTGGCAGGGGGTGACTTGCACACTCAATAATGGGCCCCCGGAAACGGTCGCTAGCACATAGTGTTGGCGCCTACTGCTATATTCTTAGCAACAAACAAGCTTCGTGCATATGACGCCCGAAATAACAGTCAGGAGTTTAATTTTTTTCCTTAGTTTTTTAAGTTACCCCACATTACTTTTTATTATATACGTTTGGCAGAAAATTGATCACTCCACTAAAATTATTGTAAAAAACCTATTTGTGTCGAAATACAAGTATAAAACTATCCGGGGGTTTCATTTATGTCCAATACCGAGACATAAAATTTGGCGACCGTGACAGGACACTTTCACAAAACAAAAACTATCAAGAAATACGAAGCCCGGTTAGCTTGACCAACTAAGCTACAGGTCTACATCAAGAAACGATATTTTGGAGTATTTGGAGGTTCAGCCATTGCAGCCTACACCTGATTTACGGTTTGTGATGTCAACCGAAGTCGCCGTACAGCAGCTTGGCCAGTGCAGCTAAGTGACCTTTCCTTGACCTCCTCACACATACCTAAGTTTTGTCCCTAGTGATCCTTCTTAATTCATAAACCCCGAGATTTTACATGTGCTTATTTCGTACAGATAGGTAACTAACTAAGCAGTGGTTAATTCCTAAAAGAAATATCTAAACATAGTTTCATTGATTTTTATTGTTCGACCTAAGTAGGTAGGGTAAAGGAGGCTATCCGCGGTCAGGCGACAATGGCGGTCACCACACTATCTTCCAAACTACAGCGTTTTTGTGCACACACACATTGATTGAGGGTGGCGTGAGTGTTCCCCGCGCCGACGCACCGGCCCCCGTTCAGTTCCGAGCCCGCGTCCGGGAGAACCGCACGTCAGTTTGTTTCGCGCCACTTTTTCGTAACTTTGTGGCCGTGGAACATAAGAGGTGAGTGTCTTAATTTTCATGTTTCATTCATTGTCAGTGTTATTTATTGCCGTGTAGTTATCTATCTACCCATGTAATCATAAATTTACAGCATTTTGCTACAGGTTTTTGTTAAAATTATTATTAACCAGAAAAGTATACGGGTGGCCAATGCCAGTCATGCTGACCGGTATTAACCGCAAGTTATGTTTGCAAGTATATTATATTTTTGATCTTTTATTCCGTTAAATTTTATATTATTTTCCTTTTTAGGATGTCGGGGACTCGAAGTAGGAGCAAAGGATTGAAGGTGAAATGGAGCCAAAATGATTTGAGTAGGGCATTCAAACTTGTCAAAGAAGGAACACCGATAAGAGAGGCAGCTCGTTCTAATGGCATCCCATTTTCAACCTTACAAGAAAGACTGAAAAATAAGAATAGTGAATTACCAGCTATGGGTCGAAATCCAGTCTTCACGAAAGATCAAGAAGGGGAAATGGCAGACCAGGTAAAATTCCTTGGTAATATATTTTATGGCTGCACTTCAATTCAGATAAGGAAGATGGCTTTTGAATACGCTGTTAAAAATGGCATGAAACAGAACTTTAATAATACCCTTAGAATGGCTGGCAAAGACTGGCTTAGAGGATTCATGAAAAGAAATAAATTGTCTATTCGGAAGGCAGAAGGCACGAGTCTGAATAGAGCTACAGCTTTTAACAAAAATGAAGTTGCCATGTTTTTTTAGCTTCTAGAAGAGTTAATGGAAAAATATAAGTTTCTACCAAGGAACATTTACAATGTAGATGAAACTGGCATCTCCTCCTCAGTGCAAGAGCCAGGAAAAGTTGTTACGGAGAGAGGTCAAAAACGCGTGGGCTCGATAACTTCCGGTGAAAGAGGGAAGACAGTTACAGCTGTGTGTGCAGTGAGTGCTACTGGAGGTTACCTTCCGCCAATGTTAATATATCCTCGTCAGAGACATTCACCGGCATTGGAAAACGATGGTGCACGTGGAGCTATATATCGGTGCTCGAAGAATGGATGGATCAACGAAGACCTCTTTTTAGACTGGCTGAAGCATTTCGATTTTACAAAACCATCGGAGAACGAACCAATATTGCTAATTTTGGACAATCACAGCAGTCATATCTCTTTGAGAGCTTATGACTTTTGCAAAAAAAGTAACATAGTAATGCTGTCATTACCCCCACATGCCTCCCATCGAATGCAGCCTTTGGATGTTTCCATATATGGTCCATTCAAAGCTGCCTACAAACAGGAATGCAATCTATTTATGAAAAATGAATTAGGACGAAAGATCACACAAAACGACATTGCCTCGCTTTTCAGGAAAGCTTTTCAAAAAGTAGCTACCATCCCAAAAGCTGAAGCAGGTTTTGCTGCTACAGGAATATATCCTCTAAACCCAGGCGTGTTTACTGATGAAGACTTTCTGGCTGCTGAAATGTTAAACAGCAGTGAGTTGATGGTATCGGTAGAAAATATGCGCGACGCAGGCAACAAAACTCCAGAAGCTCAAATCAACCCATTAAGCACAGAGCCCACAGACCCAAACATAAGAGCACCTAATTCACCATCACTTTTCACCCAAACAATACCAGGAAATAGTCCTGTCGCGTCTCCCCAAGTCCTGCAACCGATAATAGACAATGCCATTCCCTCCACTTCAGGAGTAGCCGCTAAAGATCTTCTACCAGTCCCGAAGAAACCCACAAACAATCAGAAAGTGCAGGGAGCCTCTCGAAAACAACATGCAACTGTTCTAACAAGCACTCCGAACAAGGAAGCTTTGGTACAAAAAGAAGAGAGAAGAGCAACAAGGGAAAAGAAGAAAGAATCTGGTGCCAAAACAAAAGCAGAAACAAAAAAAGCAGCAAAAAGAAGACCAGTTACATCTACCAATGTCAGAAAGGTGAAAAAGAGAGTTCTCCAGGATGAGAATAAGGACCAGAGTTCATCAGACTCCGAAATCGAAATGTCTGACGTACGCGATGATGATGATGACACCGATGTCGAAGATCTGGAGAACAGATGCATGTTATGCGACGATTATGGCCGGAACAACGAGCTTTGGTACAGGTGCGTACAGTGTGGGCTTTGGGCTCATGCTGAGTGCTCGGGTTATGAGTCTCCCGAAGGCTACGTGTGCGACTTGTGCCGCTAAAAGCTTGACCGGTATTGCCAACCTGCCGACCGGTATTATCTGACATGTCGGACAATACCGGTCAATGTCATTTTTTTTTAAAGAGTTGATTGTGTCGTATTTGAAATAAGTATTGATCTCAATGGTTATGATTATCTTAGAATAATATCTTATGTTATGTTTCATAAAAGTTTTTTTAAATAAATGTTGATTTTTCACTGAGTTGTATTTCCTTTTGCTTAAGTGACCGGCAATAGCCTTCCTTACCCTACCTACGTCAATGTCTTACCGATTTGAATGACTTACTTAGTTTACAAGATACATTGTAATTGTCTATCACAGCTCAAGTATACCTATATTAGGTATAAAGAATTATCTGTTATATTATCAATTAAATTCAAGCCTAGGTAAATAATAATATTTGTTTGCAAATCATTAAGATTGTTTCGCCGAACATTCCAGGAACGGAGACGTCATCTGCGACGACCGGTGCCTATAATACATATAGATAAGCCTCATCCACGGAGTACGGTCAGGTTCAGCACCGGTACTTCCAGACCACAGGTGACACAGGAAGAGGGACGTAAGATAAATATTTTATTAAGAGTTCATTGTATGCTTGCACAGTTTTACCGTATAGTTCTTATTACTAAAAATACACATCTCTTTTATTTACTTTGTTTAAGTAAGTAAGTAAGTAAGTATTTATTTGCATAAAACATGGTATAAATGGTGTTACAATAATCTATATATATAAAAATGAATTGCTGTTCGTTAGTCTCGCTAAAACTCGAGAACGGCTGAACGGATTTATCTTATCTTAGTCTTGAAATGTTTGTGGAGGTCTAGGGAAGGTTTAAAAGGCGAGAAAAAATCGAATAATTGCCGGGAAAACCCTAAAAACAGCCCTTTTCTATTTCCCATACAAACGTTTTCTAAATAAAATGTAGAGTCAATTTGAACTTTATTGCTATTCAATAAAGTTCATATTAAATTATAATCACTCACTGTTGTCTAAGCAATTTAGGTGTGTTCCTAACGACAAAAAGTCAATTTGCAATTTATTACCGCTGCACATAGTTCAAATTCAATCATATCTATCAAAATAGTCTTCGCGTGCGCTTTGGAGGATCTAATGTCGCGTTCCGAAACTAAACAAAAGTGAATCGCGAACGCGACAAAATTTCATAGTCACAAAATGTAATAAATCATAAGTAGTACTGATTTTCAATCAATTTGGTCGGCTTCGCGAAACTTAATTTTAGCTAACTTCAGTTGTTACTGTATCAGATTATTTTTTTAAGTTTGATAAATCTTAAGTTTTGTCACAAATTAAGTTTCTGAACGCAACCATATATTTGACAACCAACTAATATGTCAATCATTCTGTCGCACTTCAGAACACGGAGATTTATGGCTTAAAGGTCTTAGTAACCAAGCCAATAAATTCCAAAAAAATAAATAAAAAAATCAGAACACGGAAAAAAGTATTACGATTAACGATATTGTGTTACGATCATGGTTACGATATTCTATGAGTGCATCCTTCTATCTTTGTGAGTGACGATTACCGCTACGTGCGCGAGAACTTTCTTTACTTTTGTGATCCTTTGTGATAATGACATTCCAAGTAGTGTGCTCTTTTTTTGTTGATATTTTATTTATTTATTATTTATTCATTTATCCAATCTTACATTATCTTAACAGGTCCACACCCAATGCGATAATGTGATTACAGATTATCACTTATTACTTAATAAATCAAGAGTCACCCTCACGAATTCCGCCAATGTACAGTTAAAGATATCATTCTTTGTGAGACGCTGTTTATTAACCGTATGGCTCTTGCAACCGGTGCGAATTTGCCTACGTTAGTGCGAGCCACCGGGTCGTTTTGTGATAGTGACACTTTACTGTTAAGTGAGCGCAAAATTTTCTCACTTTGATTAATTACGTTACGATGCCGAGGAGAAGACGACCTGACTTAGGTCGTCGCAGTCAATCAAATGCGCGAAGAGCTACCTCACGTGCTAACCGCACTGATGACCAGAGAGAGACAGATCAAGAAAATAGTCGTATTGCTATGTCAGAATTGCGTTCTTTAGTTAGTGAGAATGAAGTAGATAGGCTTAGAATGCAACGAGTTCGTGCACATCAAACACAACAACAACAAGCACGACATAATGAACTTAAGCGAATCCGCAGACGCAGTGTTTCTGTGATTCTTGAACGAGCTGTATTCCACCAACTGTTGCTGATGAACTAAATGCATGTCTAAAATCATCGAATTTGTGGCAATACGTAAAGACACTCCAATTAACAACTAACATGCGAGTATTTTTGCAACATGATGAAACTGCAAATGTGTTTGCGAAGCAGTTGTTAGACATTGGAAATAATAAAATTGCAATGGACACCTCGACCGGATTCATCACATTACCCACAGATTTCTGTCACATCACAGATTCAAAAGAGGAGCTTATTCAGCGTGTTTTCCCAGATATAGCGCAAAAGATCAATAACCATAATTGGCAGGTGAACGAGCAATATTGGCAGCGAAAAAAAAAGATGTCGAGGATCTCAATGCGACCATTCAGAATTTTCTTACAGGACAGTTGGTTTCCTTCAAATCAGTCGACACCGTTATGAACCAGGATGACGTAGTCAACTATCCCACGGAGTTAAATTCACTGGAATTGCCTGGATTACCACCTCACAATTTGCAGTTAAAAGTAGGATCAGTTGTCATCATGCTGCGTAACATTAATCAACCTCGACTATGCAATGGAACAAGACTGGCTGTGAAAAAGCTGATGAATAACTTCATTGAGGCAACAATCATAAAAGGAAAATACAAAGGAGAGGATGTTTTGATCCCGCGAATACCGATGATTCCAACGGATTTACCATTCGATTTTAAACGCTTACAATTTCCAGTACGTCTGGCCTTTGCGATGACAATAAATAAATCGCAAGGACAGTCTCTAGAAGTTTGCGGAATCAACTTGGAGTTTCCCTGTTTCGCGCATGGACAATTATACGTCGCGTGTTCGCGCGTCGGAAAACCGTCTTCTTTGTTTATTTACGCACCACAAAACAAAACAAAAAATATAGTTTATGAGAAAGCTTTAAATTGATTAACAAACTGTATCATAACAGTGTGTGTCTGTTAATATCAAATTTAAACCTTATAAATAGCCAATATTTCAGGTAAACTCTGTTTTTTTAATTAAGCAACATGTGTCGAAAATAATAATAAAACTTCATGCTTCATTACAAAAATGCTTTTTTATTCAATACGTTATGTTTGTTTTAAAATTAATTTATACAAAAGTTTAGGTCTTTTATTTATCGATTGAGGCAGTACGAAGTCTGCCGTGTCAGCTAGTTTACAATAAAGATCTTACATGTTTTGCCAGAATTGTACTTAGCATGCATATGTTCACTTAATACTAACATGAGAATTTGTTATCCGTAAATTCTTTAAGACTATAGACATTTTTCGAGTTTAACCAGTCAAACAATTTTCTCTTAAATAATCTGGAGTTTAAGTTTTTTATGCTGCTCGGTATTGTTTATTGTTACAATGGGCGGTCCTGTGCAAGAATTGCAAGATCTCACTGTTAAGCGTAGTTCAATAAAGGGCCAAATTACTAAGTTTAAGAATTATTTGACGAGTCTGTTAACAAAGGATTCTGTTACACGCATTGAATTAGCAGAGTTAACACTTAAACTTAGTAAATTTGAGTCACTGTCCGTTCGGTTCGATGACTTGCAGAATCAAATTGAGATATTAAATTCGAGTAATTTAACAATCGAGATTGATGAAAGGGATGATATTGAACAATTATTCATAACAAACATTGCGAATGCTCAGAGTTTCATTCAAGATCATCAGCCTAATAACCGCCACGATGAATCTGGCAACATGCTCAATTCTAGCCATGGTTCAGCTGCTCCTTTGAATGCTGACAATCACGAATTAGGGTTCAAACTGCCACAGATACAAATTGCTAAATTCAACGGAACATTCTTCCGTTGGCTTGAATTTCGTGACACATTTAAATCAGTCATACATAGCAATGAGCGCATTGCACCTATTAATAAATTTCATTATTTACTAACTTATTTGGAGGGAGATGCAGCTAGAATAGTGAGTAACTTAGAAGTCTCCAATTCTAATTATAGTGTTGCCTGGAAATTGCTATGCGACCGATATGATAACAAGCGCCAGTTAATAAACCATCATTTGTCTTCTTTATTAAACATAAATCCAATGTCTCGCGAGTCAGATAAATCACTTCGCTATTTAGTGGACCACGTTACTAAGAACCTGAGAGCGTTATCTGGCTTGGGACTGCGTGTTGATAATTGGGATGTTTTATTAATACATATACTGTGTTCTAAGCTAGATAACCGTACTCTTACCAAGTGGGAGGAATGGCGTGGCACTTTGGCTGATTTAATACCTAACTTACAACAATTTAATAAAGGAGGATGGGCACCAATGTATGGAATCTGGTACCGGCACCAATCGGAATGTATGATACACCGTTGGAAAGGTATTTTTGTGTAGGTTAAGAATAACCATGGCGCTTGTCCCTATTCACTGTCCGATCGGAGTAATCCTACTTGAAAGTTATTTATTTTTGTTACGTCAGTTTTTTCCATTTGGCATGGTATTTTTATAATTATTATTAATATTATTCATTATCTAGGTAAATAAAACAAGTTCGAAATAAGTTTTATCATTTATTGTATATAAGTAATTATATAAATGTGTCTATATATCGACAATAATTTTAATAGATTATGTATAGTATGATGTATAATATATAATATATACTCGTAGTATTATTCATTATCTATAACGATGCTATTTAAAAACAATGCTGGCTCATTAAAGCCCTCGTGTCTAGCATATCCTAAATACCAGACAATGGATACTATATGCGCACAGGACCCTACCGTGCGGCGTCCCGTCAAACATGTACAATAATGATGTAATATTATGTTTTCATTTCTATTTAGCAATATGTAACAAAAGTATTTTTTTGCTCTCACATGTCGGGACTGTATACGTGCAAAAGCCACACATCTTCGTCAATTCCGTATTCAGTAATGTCTTCCAAAGCAGATTCTCTATATGTTTCGATGAGATACAAGCCGTTGTTTAGGTGTTCGCTGCAGTAAGATTTTGCGAGTTTTAATTGGTATGTCCCCAACGACAGCAATATCACGTCCTGTTCACTCAATCGTGGAAAATCGGACACATCATTGGCTTCCAATCTCTGGAAATCGGCTCTTCTGTTATTTAATAGTTTTTCTTCTACATAATTATACAACACGTTTGGGGTTCGCATTTTTTCAGATATTCTTTGTAGAAAAGCTTCTGCGTATTGGCTATCTGCGATTGGCGTGTGGAAGTGATTTGTTATTGCTGCTGCAATTTTAACATCCACAAACATATTTGCATTGTATTTTTAAAATATCTTTATTAATTTTTAATTGTATTATTAATATAGTGTGCGCACTTGATATCTGCCTCGGTATAGAACTCTTCGGCACATTACACAGGTACAAAAACGTTCCATTGCAATCAAAATAATCCAATCGATAAGCACTCAAGTCCAGTAGAAAGCCGCAGTCAAATAACGGGTAACAGAGTCCAAGTTAATGCCAGGGTCTAAAGTCGACGTGAACAATGAGGAACGAGACAATGTAGTAACTTACACAACAATTATCAGCGAACGACTACCAAGGGAACATGCGCAAGCGCCGCAGCATGCTCGCCCTCGCCCCCACCCCCTTGCTGACCGCGTTAACCACCGCACTGCGTAAACCCCCGTTCGCACGGGCGTAATAAAATCGCGGCGGGATTTTATAGCGTACGGGATTTTTAACGCTCTGCTTAGCGCCGAGAGTGCAAAATCCAACAGTGTGTTTTTTCGATGCGCTAGAATGTACTCTGTTATAGTTAAGTTGGATTCTCAACGCTCGGCTCAACAACGAGAGTTGAAAATCCAATGCGCTATAAAATCCCGCCGCGATTTTATTACGCCCGTGCGAACGGGGATTATGAGAGCGAGAAAGATAACAATACCAGTTCCAACTTTCTACTCATCTACTTACGTATACTCAGGGTTAATAGTAACAAAAATATTGCTCCAATATTGTTCATCAATATCAATTAATGTATTTGTATGTTTATTGTTTAATAGATAGATCACCCCTAACTGAAAAAAATACCAAACCGATTTTGTTATGATTTTCATCCGATAACTGATTTTTATTTAGCTCAAAATCTGTGCAAATATCATCAAAATCTGTCAAGCTAAACCGGCGATATGATTTTTTAAAATTCTATTTTGAACTAAATATCCAGTATGTTCTGAAGACTGTCTTTCAAAATGGACAATTTGAACGGGATTGGTGCCATAGTAGTTTTTTGTGGTCTTGAAAAGGGCTATCCAACGATGGTAAATTCATTTTGATTGGACATGGGTACCAAAACGCCCATCATCCTTTCTAATTGATCGAGCTGTTAGCGCGGGGAGCAATGAAAGAGCGGACTGTATCAAAATTAAGACTGGTATATTGTCGTCTAACAATACAAACAGTTCCCGAACAAAACAATACTAATTTTAAACTTTAGAGAGGAGCGTCGTCCGTCGCGGCGGAGTCCGTGGAAGCGAGTGTTGAGCCGTGTCCCCCCGCTGCGCCGCGCCTCTGCTTGCCGGAGGGCGGTGGTGCGTTGATCACGCAGCTTGCTCGTGACGACCGCGCGCGAGTTGTTGGGTTCGATTCCTAACATGCTGCCCGGGTTGAAGCGTAGGCATCAAAGATCTGGAAGGGGGCAAATATTATTGAAAGCCCTCCTTATGGTGCCCCTTTTTGTCTTCACCTCGGCCACTCTTATGATTCCGTCGCTGCCAGGGTGGACCTTTATGACCCTTCCTAAGGACCAGAGTAGCGGTGGAAGAGCTCTATCCTTGATGACGACAAGAGAGCCAAATTTCAGCTCTGTCTTCGAAGCCCGCCACTTCACCTTCTGTTGCAGTAGAGATATATACTCTAAAGAGAAACGCTGCCAAAAGTGCTGCTTGATGTGCTCTATTCTCTTGAAGCGCTCCAAACGCGTAATATTGCCATCAGTGACCTGTGGATGAGGAATAGCATTAAGTGGTCGTCCAATTAAAAAGTGGGAAGGTGTGAGAGCGGAAAAATCGTGGGGTTCTGAGGATAAAGGAGTAAGAGGACGGGAGTTTAAAACAGCTTCGATTTGTGTGAGGCAAGTAGCCATTTCCTCATAAGTAAGATGAGTAGTTTGCAATAACCTTTTAAGATGATGCTTGGTGGAACGGACAGCTGCTTCAGCTAGGCCGTTGAAGTGGGGGCTATAAGCAGGTACGAATTTAAATTCGATACCTTCTTGGGCTATATGACCCTCAAGGTCCGATTGCACGAGAAATTTTAAAAGCTCATTGTAAGTTCCGACAAAGTTTGTGCCATTATCGGACGTGATACATTGAGGTTTACCCCGACGTGACACAAAACGATTAAGAGCTGCTAAATAAGCCTCACTAGATAGCGCAGTGACGAGTTCGATATGGCAGGCCTTTGTCGAATTGCATATGAAAATCGCCAAAAAACATTTAATAAGTCTGCAACCTCTGCCTTTCCTGTCCGCTATCATCACTGGCCCTGCGTAGTCAACACTGCAATGTAAGAATGGATACTCCAGTTCAGTTCGAGTTGACGGTAATTGTCCCATAATTGGTTGCACAGATTCCGCTTTGTACCTACAACATCGAACGCATTTATTAACAATGACTTTGGCTAGGTTTCTGCCACCCAAGGGCCAATAAGTCTGCCTAACGTTCGCTAGTAAGAGCTGGGGACCAGCATGTAAATAGGTTAAATGAAGTTGCTCAAAAAGAATCTTGGTGAAATGATGTTTACTACACAGCAAGATAGGATGCTTTGTAGCGAAAGTGTATGGGGAATTGTCTAATCTACCACCAACACGTAATATGTTAGTGGGGTCTAGAAATGGGGACAAGGAAATAAGTTTATTCTTTTTATGCAATACCTTTCCTGTTTTAAGAATAGCATATTCATCTGGAAACATTTCCAACTGAACTTTAAATAAGATTAGGTTTAATGAGTTTCTAAGTTCGACAACTGAAAGATGACCAGATAATTTGTTGGTTTTGTTCCGACAGTTGTGAGAAAACCTCAGTACATATGCTATTGTTTTTTGTATACGTTTTAAATTGGATTTATTGTTAATAACACTACTAATAGAGTCTACATTAGAATGATCGTCAGTAACTACCACAGAACAAGAAACCATTTCTGGTAGATCGTGTTTCTCGTTATGATTGGGCGTTTTTGGCCATTCACGTTCATCTTTCTCTAAGAAAGTGGGACCAGACCACCACAAGGATGAACCACTGATGGAATCAGCCTTCAGCCCGCGGGAAACAAGATCCGCCGGATTGTCTTTCGACGGTACGTAGCTTCACGCGTGACCCTCTGTGCTCTCTTGTATTTCGTGAACACGATTGCGAACGAAATTTTTCAGTTGCATTGGAGGTGTTTTTAACCACCCCAAATGGTCGAGTCACACCAAAATTTACATTTGCTTACTTTTAGAGTAAGAGAGGTTAATACTTTAGTACACAACCTTGCAGCCAACAAGGCTCCGCAAAGCTCTAGACGAGGCATCGTCGTTGGCTTTATCGGCGCTACTCTGCTTTTAGAAGTTAAAAGGTGTACCTTTACTAAACCTAATTGATCCACAGAACGAATGTACAAGCAAGCGCCGTACGCTTGCTCTGAAGCGTCTGAAAAAATATGAATTTCATGGATTTCTGAGTTATCACTGAGTACCCAGCGTGGAATTCTTACGAGATTCAGAAGTGGTAAAGTATCTGCGAATGCTAACCATAAATTTTTGATATCCTCTGAGACCTCATCATCCCATGTATATTGATCGATCCACAATCTCTGCATTACGATTTTGGCTTCTACAATACACGGGCCTACGAGTCCCAGTGGATCGAAAATCTGACTTATTACCGAAAGTATGTGTCGGTTTGTTACCTTTTTGTTCAAATTAATATTAATTGAAAATGACAGGGTGTCTGAATCACAAATCCAGCTCAGACCAAGAGTCTTGGATGATATATCTTGATTTGTTTCAGACAGGTTTTGTATATTGTTGTCTGTACTGCTACTGGTGTGATTTATTTGTTTTAAAATTAATTAGCTATTTGATTTTAATTTTCTTAAATTTAATTGTGCTGTTTTTAATGTTGCTATAACTCCATTGGCGATATCAATTGTTTTATGTATAGAATGAGAACCGCCTAGATAATCGTCTACATAAAAATCTCTTGTAATTGATTGTTCGACGTCATCATTTGGAGCGCTTGTAGCTAGACTGACCAAACATTTTGTAGCTAAATAAGGAGCACTTGCCGTGCCATAAGTCACTGTGTTGAGTGTGTACGTCTTTAAAGGCTCTGTTGGATCAGAGCGGAAGATGATTTGTTGCAGAGAACGTTGAGATGGATGAAGTTCGATTGCTCTGTACATTTTCTCCACGTCACCAGTTACAACATATTTGTGCTGGCGAAAACGTAGTAGAATTGAGACTATGTCTTCTTGTACAGTTGGTCCGATCATTTGTATGTCATTTAGTGACACACCTGTATTTGTGGTCGCCGACGCGTCGAACACTGTACGTAGTTTGGTGGTTGTACTTGATTCACGGATGACGCCATGATGTGGTAAAAAATAACTGCAGCCAGACGTAGATTCCCTGTTTTCAGTCATGTGACCTAGTTGTTCATACTCGGTCATAAATTCTACATACCTGTTTTTGAAGACAGGATCTTTAAGAAACCTACGCTCTAGTGACATGAACCGACACTTTGCCTTTTGAAAGGAATCGCCTAAGACTGAAGGATCTTTCTTCAGCGGCATTGTTACGACAAAGCGCCCGTCGTCGTTACGAGTGGTATGTTTTTCAAAGCTCCGCTCACAGGCACGCTCCTCTGGTGATAGGGTATGCTTGGCAGCAATGGTATCTAGTTCCCAGAAACGAGATAAGTCTGGTTCGGCTGTTTCGTTTAAAAAATGGCAAATGGGAGTAGAAGTGTGTGTCTTATGACGGGCTACGTACCCTGACACTAACCAACCCAGTTTTGTTTCGTATAACTTGGGTTGATTTTTACCCAAGTCGATAGTATTGTTGCTTAAGACGGACCAAAATACTTCGGCCCCAACCAAGATGTCTATAGCTGACGGCACATTAAAGGATGGGTCTGCTAAACTTATTCCCAATGGAAGAGGAATGTTATTAATATTAATATATGCTGATGGTAACGCTTTGGTAATTTGTGGTAAAATATGGCAGTCTATAGTTATTCTGTAATGTTCATCATAGGTGGACATAATAGTAAGGCTGCAAGACTGTGTACTGTTAGTCGTATTATTGTTTATACCTGTCACGGTGGCGCTCGCACTGCGTCGCAACAAACCCAGCTTACCGCAAAATGACTCCGCAACAAAGTTACCCGTGCTGCCGTTGTCAAGCAGTATTCGGGCAGTGTGCACGTTGCCCTTGCTGTCAGCCACCCTCACGACCGCTGTGGAAAGCAAAACATTCGGAGGAGTAGTATGCTGCTGTACATTAGTCGAGCCGGCAAAATTGTTGACGGGGACAAGTGGCTCTGGAGCGGGAGTTGTTTCTGCCTCTTCTAAATGAAGCAGAGTATTATGCTTTTTCCTGCAATATTTGCAGGGAGTAAGATTGCATCTTGTTTCTACGTGCCCTGGTCGAAGACAATTAAGACAAACCTTCGCTTCTTTGGCCTTTTGTTGACGATCTTCAACAGTCAGGGCTCTAAAAGCTTCACAATGGAATAAGTAATGAGGCTGATTGCACATTGCACATGTAAATAGTTTTTTAATTGTATTATTGTTTTTTTTATTTGTAGTGGTGTTGTCATTTTTATTTTCGTTTGATTTCGTAATTGTATGTAGATTAGTGTCGTGTCTGCTAGTGTCTGTTTTTTGTTTATTATTGTTTTGTATTTGATGTTCTTCCAAAGTTTCCAACAAGTCAGCTCTGTTGCTAAGAAATTTAATTATAATCTCTAATGTGGGTGGATCGCTGAGCATGTTTCTATGTTCCTCCCATTCCCTACGTGTGACCTTGTCGAGTTTTTCTGCCAGCAAATGTATTATGAGGGTATCCCAATATTCAGTTGGCTGTCCTAAAGTCTGTAATGCGCGTAAATTTTTGTTCGTGACGTCGATAATATTTCGAATGGCTGAACTTGATTCTGTGTCTGTATGGTTAATGTTAAATAGTGCATGTACATGATTATTTACGAGCAATCTTTTGTTGTCGTACCTACTGCATAATAAATTCCAAGCAGACTCATAATTCTGGGCTCTAAAATCTAAATTGTCTATTACTAATAGCGCACTGTCTTTCAAAGAAGCACGCAGGTAGTGCAACTTATTAATGTTGTCAATGTCTGTCCTTGAATGTATCAGTGATATATAGGTATCTCTAAATTCTAGCCAGTGTTGGTAGTGACCTCGGAAAACAGGTAAATCAATTTTTGGCAACCTGCCTGTACATCCTCGTCACCCGTCACGGCACCATCTCGAAGATTACAAGCTTGGGGGGGACGAGCACCGAGCATACTCTGCGCCGTCGCCACCAGCTTATAATACTGATTCTCGAAATGCTCACGCTCCTCGCTCTCGTCCTCGGGTTTGTCCGATGTCACCTCGATGTCGCACTGCAATCTGTCGAAATCCACATATAAGCCTTCAAACTTTCTGAGTCGGGCCTGCAAATCTAATAGTTGAATGTTGCTATGTTCGGCGCAACTATGCAGCTTGTGAAGGTGGTTGCTGAAAATAGTGAGCTTGGACTTCATACAGCTGCGCTTCCTAATAAGTTTTTCGTCAGCCATAGCGATAGAAACACCAGTTGCTTGCTAGTAAATTAGCTAATGTGATTTCGAAGCTGGTATTTTGTTAGAGCAATAAAATGTTCCTTCCTAATGAGCTATGAATGACGCGTCGGTGCGAACAAAAGAACGGCTGATGCAAAGGTAACAAGTAGGTATGTCGCCGAGCAATCAGCTGATAAGAAGCGATGGATTTACGCAAACAGTTGGGATTTTATATGTTATTATAATGGCTTTTTAAGCTGAAATGGGATTTTAGAGAAACATAAGGCTATGAATATGGATGTTTGTCAATTAACGACTTTAATTGATGTTGAATGTAAGCACTCACTTATTAATTGCTATTTTAAACATAAGAAATGACAGTGAAAAGAAATGACTACAGGATTAATTGGAACGGACTCACAAAATGTCTAAACCATCATCCAATGGATACACGATAATCTGCAAGTCTTCGTCCTTGTTTATCCTATACGATGACTCGTACATTCGACGGGTCCGAAGTCCGACGGCGGTCGACCTCTAGATGACCTTTTCCCTAGGCGTGTGCGGGTGCTTGGCTCGCGAAGTTCCTTGATCTGGATATTGTTACTCCTGCCGGAACTGTCGCCGCTGATGACCGCTATTGAAGATCTTCGACTTTGAATATTGTTTTCGAGAGTTACTTCTTGTTAATTAGACGGCGAGATCCTTGAAGGACCAATGTTAGCGCGGGGAGCAATGAAAGAGCGGACTGTATCAAAATTAAGACTGGTATATTGTCGTCTAACAATACAAACAGTTCCCGAACAAAACAATACTAATTTTAAACTTTAGAGAGGAGCGTCGTCCGTCGCGGCGGAGTCCGTGGAAGCGAGTGTTGAGCCGTGTCCCCCCGCTGCGCCGCGCCTCTGCTTGCCGGAGGGCGGTGGTGCGTTGATCACGCAGCTTGCTCGTGACGACCGCGCGCGAGTTGTTGGGTTCGATTCCCAACAGAGCAGATGTCCTTGTGTCTCTAAACCACTCTTCATCAGGCCATAATAATAATAATAAGGCATCAGCTTCTACGTCTTCTAAAGGTACCAACAATAAAACCGAACGTCAGAATAATAAATCTGTTACATGCCAATCAGTTTGTCAGTCTGCTTGTCAGAGTAATTCTTCATTTTCTTCAGTTTGCGTTGTTTGTCAGGGTGAACATAGAATCTACGATTGTCCTATTTTTAAGGCCAAGAGTGTGGAAGATCGTATAACTGAAGTTAACAAATTAAATCTTTGTTCAAATTGCTTAAGGTCCGGGCACATTACACGAAACTGCTACCTCAGACCTTGTCGGGAGTGTAAAAAGAAGCACAACGCTCTATTACACGTTCCAGTAGTAACCGAAACCCCTGCTGCAGGCACCACAACCACTGCTGCAGGTACCAAAACCCTTGCTGCGGATATCACTACCCCTGCTGCAGCAACCACATCATCATGTGGAACGATAGCTAATCATACTACACAAGATTCAAAACATGTTCTACTATCTACTGCCTTAGTTGAGGTGTGTAACCCTACAACAAATAAAACAGAACAAGTACGTGCCTTGTTAGATTGCGGCAGTCAGTCGTCTTTTATGACGCAGTCACTTAGAGACAAATTATCTTTATCACGGAATGCATTATCTAACAATTATATTAACATTGTCGGCATCGGCAATCATGTCAATAGTAAAGTCACAGAGAGTTGTGTGGCGCAGTTAAAATCTTTAATTAAACCGTTTCACGTCACAACAACTTTTCTAATATTACCGGAATTAACAAGTAACATTCCCAGATACACAATAAACACTCAGCGACTGCAAATACCTACTGAGGTACACCTTGCTGACCCTAGTTTTAATCAATCCTCCGCTGTTGACCTACTCATCGGAGCAGATTTATTTTGGGATATTCTTGGCTGCGAGCAGCGTTCTCTAGGCCCTAATAATCCCACTTTAAGAAATTCCCAATTTGGTTGGCTCATTTCAGGCCCAATTAAAATAAACAATTCAAATAATTTATCCAATATTCAATGTCATCATTCTTTGACTTCAGTTAGATCGGAAAATGATTTTAATGTTGAAATATCAAAGTTTTGGGAGCTTGAGGAAGTGCCATTAAAATCGCCATTGAGTCACGATGAAAGAGTATGTGAAAAACATTTTTTAACACATGTGACACGATTAACTACCGGCAGATTTTCTGTTCGATTACCACTTAAAGATTCACCTAATTGTCTTGGAGAATCATATACATTAGCAAAAAAACGCTTTCATAGTTTAGAGAAAAGATTCCGAAGGAACCCACAACTTAAATCAGAATATGTCAACTTTATTAGAGAGTATGAACAGTTAGGTCATCTCTCTCAGTCTGATGTATTAAGACCCAATATGTCATATTTTTTGTGTCATCACGCCGTGTTTAAAGAAAGCAGCGAATCCACTAAAATTCGTGTTGTTTTTGACGGATCAGCTCCTACTTCATCTGGATTGTCAATCAATGATATTCTTATGATAGGTCAAAATATGCAGGACTCTCTATTCTCCATTCTAGTACGGGCTAGACAACACAAGTACCTCCTGACCGGTGATCTAGAGAAAATGTACCGCCAGGTGCAAATTAATGAGGAGGACCGAAATCTCCAGCTCATACTGTGGAGAGAAGATGAGTCCCAACCTATCAAAACGCTAAGACTAAATACTGTAAATTACGGCATGGCAAGCTCCAGTTATTTGAGCACACGTTGTCTGTGGCAGCTTGGCGAAGAAAATCCGGATGAAACCATTAAAAATGTAATTCAGCACGACTTTTATGTGGATGACATGATAACTTCGAGTGACAGCGAACACAAACTAAAACATATTCTTCAAGGAGTTACTGCGGCACTAAGACTAGGTTGCTTTAATCTAAGAAAACTTAAAACTAATATAACTAGCATTTTTGACTCATGTTCTTTGGATGTTAACGAACGGTTAACACTTAGTGAGTCTTCTAGCACCCTGGGTTTGGGCTGGGATCCATCGACGGATACACTGCATTTTCCAATGCAATCCCCAGGTCTTTTGGATAGCAATCGCCCAACTAAACGTTCAATATTATCTAATTTATTTAAAATTTTCGATCCCTTGGGTTTGCTCAGTCCATGTGTAATGCAAACAAAGGTTATATTGCAACAGCTTTGGCTGGAGAAATTAGGCTGGGATGATCCTATTCCTGAAAGTATTGCTTTGACTTGGGCTAAGTTTGCTGATTATTTATCCGCACTTGGGAACATAAAAATTCCAAGGCATGTACTCTGTGATGAGCCAATATTTATAGAACTTCACTGTTTCTGTGACGCTTCCCAAAGTGCGTATGGAGCTTGTATTTATGCACGATCAGTAAACTCTGCTAATGAAGTAACTGTAAAATTATTGTGTGCTAAATCCAAGATTGCACCTACTAAACCTACAACAATCCCGCGCTTGGAGCTTTGTGCTGCGCTCTTGGCCGCTAAATTGTGTAAGGCGGTCAGAGATTCCTTGCGGTATAAGGTAAATAGTGAGGTATATTGGAGTGATTGCAGTATTGTACTGGCATGGCTTCATTCGAGTTTTAAGAATCTTAAAACTTTTGTTGCGAATAGAGTTTCAGAAATTTGTGAGCTGACAGACTTAAATTCTTGGCGTCACGTTCCAACATCAGTTAATCCAGCTGATCTCACATCTAGGGGGGTCAGCCCTAATCATATCAAAGACTGTTTGTTGTGGTGGTCAGGTCCGCAATATTTGTTGCAATCGGAAGACACTTGGCCTGTTTTAAATAGCAATGAAGTTAATGTGATTAACTTACCGGAAACCAAAGAGAATGCTGCAATTGTTAACTTAGAAACCTCAACAGAATACTTTATTAATTTTCAAAACTATCAAAGTTACGATCACTTAAAACGAATATTTGCATACGCGATACGATATATTAATAATTTAAAATTAAAGTCTACTAAAAAATCTATAGTCTCAGGTACTTTAAAAACAAATGAGTTACATGTGTCATTTATTAACTTGTGTCGTTTGGCACAGCAACAGTCATTCCCAAGCGAATACAAAACACTCGCTAACGGTCGTTCGTTGAAATCTAAATCTAAACTTTTATCATCGACTCCTTTTTATTGCCCCAATGATAAATTAATTCGAGTAGGCGGTCGTATTGATTCCTCAAAATACCGTCATGATAAAAAACACCCTGTGTTGCTTGATGCATCTCGTCATCTCACAAAATTAATATTTCAATATGAACATATTCGTAATTTACACGCTGGCCCACAGTTGCTGCTGGGCATTATTAGAGAGTACATTTGGCCTATTAATGGCAGACGTATCGCTAGACAAACTGTTCGTCATTGCGTCAAGTGTCGACGGTTTCAAGCTAAGCCGTTGGAACCTATAATGGGTAATTTACCTTCCCAAAGGGTCACGCCAAACTTCCCATTCACTACTGTAGGCATAGACTTCGCTGGACCTTTTTCATTTTAAATAGGAAAGGTCGCGGTTCGAAATTAGTTAAAGGCTATCTTTGTCTTTTGTATGTTTAACGTATAAATGTTTACACCTTGAAGCTGTAAGCGATTTAACTAAAGACGCGTTTATTCTTACCTTCCGACGGTTTGTGTCACGACGCGGAAGGCCAATGGAGGTGTTTTGCGATAATGGTCGCAATTTTGTATCTGGTGCTAAGGAGCTAAATAATTTTTTTAAGATTAACGCGGACTCTCTTTCTGATTTTGCAAGCAGGGAAGGAATCAATTTTATTTTCTCACCTTCTTACGCCCCTCATTTTGGTGGAATTTGGGAGGCCGGTGTGAAATCGGCTAAGTACCATATCAAACGTGTGATGGGCAATTCCCATTTAACTTTTGAAGAGCTGTCTACCCTTTTTGCACATGTAGAATCTATCCTAAATAGTCGTCCGCTTTGCCCGTTATCCTCCTCACCTGATGATCTTCTTTACCTCACTCCTGGTCACTTTCTTATTGGCCGGCCACTCACTGCTCTTCCATCACCTGACTTAGAAGAACGCAATTCCAACAATCTACAACGCTACCAACGAATACAGCAAATTCATCAACATTTTTGGCGTCGGTGGCAGCGTGAATATATCGCTGACTTACAGCAACGTAGCAAGTGGAGAACCGATAAGTCAAGCCTGAATATCGGTGATTTAGTCCTTCTGAAGGAAGATAATACACCGCCTCTGTGTTGGAGACTGGGGCGAGTGCAGAAATTGTTTCCTGGATCAGACGGAGTTTCTCGAGTTGCTGATGTGAAGACCCAACGGGGAGTCGTACGACGTCCTTTGGTTCGACTCTGCCCTCTGCCTTCCTCAGATGAAATAAAGGGTTGAAAATTGAGTTTCAACGGCGGGAGGATGTTGGCGCCTACTGCTATATTCTTAGCAACAAACAAGCTTC
This sequence comes from Cosmia pyralina, assembly GCA_946251885.1. Lineage (NCBI taxonomy): Eukaryota > Metazoa > Arthropoda > Insecta > Lepidoptera > Noctuidae > Cosmia > Cosmia pyralina. The sequence goes on along the minus strand of OX276369.1, from coordinate 15,120,445 downwards.
GTGCATATGACGCCCGAAATAACAGTCAGGAGTTTAATTTTTTTCCTTAGTTTTTTAAGTTACCCCACATTACTTTTTATTAAGTATATACGTTTGGCAGAAAATTGATCACTCCACTAAAATTATTGTAAAAAACCTATTTGTGTCGAAATACAAGTATAAAACTATCCGGGGGTTTCATTTATGTCCAATTCCGAGACACATAGTGACGTAGCGATAAGGGGCAACATGTCCTGAGGTGCTTGAGGAGTGGAGCGGTATTCCACGGCTCTCAGAACAATCCCAGAGCCCGGAAGATGGTCAAAATCCCTACAAGCACTTACTGGAATACTTCCTTCCTCCAAGCACATTTGCTCTTGCGAATCTCCACTCAAGCCGGCCAATAAAGGCAAGAATGAGGTGGGAGCTCTGTTCCCATCAGTGTTCACTCCAGCCGGCCAATAAAGGCAAGCCAGAGGTGAAGAACAAGACTTCTACCTGGAAATAGGGTCCGTGGGGTCGCTACTGCCCAACAGCTCGCCACATGCTGCCCTGCGGGTTCATGTATCTCTCTTGGTCTGGCTCCTCACCCTAGACCTGTTTCGGCAAAGTAAACTCCATCGGTTCAGACCCAGAGTTCGGAGCGCGCAAGCCCCACCACGACGTCAACGTAGAGATACGGCGGTGGGGTTATTATTATTATTTTATTATTGATGTCCCAAAACCCAGAAAGACTGGACGAAATAGCAGATTTCTATTTAGTGAAACGATTTCACGAAGTTTTGTGAGGTGCCCGCTTTAAATTATTTTAGATCGATCCGTTCAACCAACCCAACTTATCTTGAATTGAGATAGAATTTTTATAAGAGGTTTGGTCAGGCTAATTTCGAATTCAAAACAAATTTGGAAGTCAGGAACAGAAAGCTGATCAAACAATAGGATACTCTCCTACTTAAATGAGACCTTAAGCCGTAATATGACGAGTAATAATGCTGGATATACTGATACGGAGCCAGTCGAAATAAAAGTAAGTAAATAACGTCGTGTTTACGTAGTTACAAGTGCAGTACTCCGACTATAAAGGACATCATCGGGATTGGGAATGGAATACGGTGCAGCGAGCAGATGCCCCTCTATTTCCCGCGCACCACCGCCATCGCGCCATTCGCTCATTCGTATGCTCGCCTTCGCGTGTATTGTTTAGTACCGAAAGCAACGCTGCCGTGTATGTCCGTGTGATGCCCACTAGTTCTTGTGCTTTGATTTGTTGTCACTGGGCCCGCGTGGTGGATTACTCCCTCTCGCAGAGAGGAGGCCTGTGTCCCAGCAGTGGGAACGTTATGATTATGTGTTGTGTGTATGTGTGTTGTTAAGTTTGAACATTGCTGCGAGTCATGGCAGAGTTGTGTATCTCGTGCCGTGCATCGACAGAGAATCGGCGAAGATATGATTGGGTTTCCAGAGAAATGCAACATCTTGATATCGCCCAAATAGTGATAGAAGATATAGTAGCTCGACAGTTGGAGCCTACTGCGTTCATTTGTCGACCCTGTTGGCAAAGAACGGAACGAACGCACCAGCGACTTATTCGGGAGGCTGAACAGCAAGCTGATCAAGACCGTGATCCATCGGAAGTTTCAAATCCAAGACCCGTTGGAGCTAGGAAGCCGAGATTGGGCTCATTTGAAAGGGCACGAAACGCTCCACATTTGGGCCCCTACAGAAATCCGGAATTCCACCTCCACTCACACTAATACCCAGCGGCGCCGCGTTTTTTCTACTGACGACCACCATCATCGCGCGTACAGGGCTCACAACATCGAGCCCAGACATTATCGGACTCCTCATCGGACAGCGGACGCAGACCACCAGCGGAGCATCCGTGAGTTCATCCTAATTAGCGTAAATAACAGGCATAGTCTGTAGTAACATCACATTTAGTTATAATATAACTAGTATAGAACCCTTTCCATCTCTTCCTAAACACTAACAAAAAAAAAAAAAAAAAAACCCCACCAACATGTCGTCCAAAGCTTCCAGCACCAGCAAACAATCCAGCACCACCCACAAAACCACCACCACGGAGGCCGCAAAACCCCCTAGATCACTCAGGGAGAAGGTCCTCAAAAACTCTGCCAAGTCGGTGGTCTCGGAGCAGTCGGCACGCTCATCGCAGAGGCCACAGGTGACGAAGGCAGTGTCGGAGCCCGACGTGATGAGTATAACGCCGCCAGTGCCATCGGCGATAGTCGCACGGACTCCAGGGTCAGAAAACGCTGGGACACTGGCAGTAATTGACTGGGAGCAATGCGGTTATGGTACACGATTATTGACTCACATGGAAGAGGTGTTACCGCTGGATGATGAAGAAAGAAGGTCATTACTTTTAATGTGCAAGTGGGGTTGCGATGGAGCACAACAAGCCCAATTTAAACAAAAATTTGAGTGTGATTCTGATTCCGACTCGAATTTATTTCAAAGTTCTTTTGTGCCTCTGCGACTTATTTGCTCCACAAACGAATAGCTGTTGTGGCAGAATCCAACTCCTTCCTCACCACGTTATTGTCGGCCCATTAGAATCCGTTTTATCAAAGAAACCAAAGATGTAACAAATGAAGAAATAAATTATGTCAAAAATGCCGCAAATGATTTGCAGAAGACCGAGGTACAATTAGGAAAAAAATATATTCGGTGAAGCACTCTATGATGCTTACCATGGTAGATGGAAAGGTGTGTAATGCTGCCACTAACACAACATCTACAATGAGATGTTATATCTGTGGTTTGACATCCAAGGATTTTAATTGCCTAACAAAAAAGGAGCTGTTAAACCGGAAGCGCTTGACTTTGGACTATCTATTTTACATGCACGAATTCGTTTTTTCGAATCAATTCTGCATCTCGCTTATAAGCTACCTGTAAAAAAATGGCAACTAAGAACTGAGAATGACAAAACAACAGCCAAACAGAAGAAGCTTGATATACAAGAAGAATTCAGGGTCAAGATGGGTTTGATTGCAGACGTTCCAAAACCAAATTTCGGAAACACAAATGATGGTAACACCAGCAGAAGATTTTTTGCAGATCATGAATTATCTGCTGAAATCACGGGAATTGATGTAAATTTTCTATGTCGTCTTAAAGTAATTTTAGAAGCATTGTCGAGTGGACACAAGATTGACACAGAAAAATTTTCTATTTATGCTAAGGAAACAGCAGAGCAGTATGTTGCGCTTCACCCATGGCATCCCATGACGCCAACATTGCACAAAATTCTGATGCATGGATCCGAAATTATAGATAAAGCATTGCTTCCGATTGGTCAGTTATCAGAAGCTGCGGAAGCTCGTAATAAACATATACGTTTGTATCGCCAGAATTTCGGAAGAAAATTCTCTCGAGAAGCCTGTAACATGGATGTTATTAATAGGCTACTCCTTAGTTCTGATTCGCTATTAACAAGAATGCGACCCATTCCAAAAAAGAAAACCAAACCTTTTATGAAGGAAACGATAGGTTTGTTACTTTCGGCTGAGCCTGACATCGTACATGATGATGATGAGTCATCATCAGATACGATGTCAGGCTATGGTTCTTCAGATGAAGAACCGTGGTCTTCTTCTAGTTAAATAGTTTATGGTGCTTTCTCTAAGACATTGTAATTATATGTATTAATTAATTAATAAAATAAGTATTTTAACAGTAACAATGTTTTTTTTTTCATGTAAATGCATAAAAATCAATTGAAATGATAGAAATCCACCTATGAGCACTATTATCATTGATTAAATTAAAGAAAAAGTTTTGGCCGGCCAAATCGCTCAAATACCCCAGTGTGCGGCGGTCGCTTGAGAGCGAGATTCAAGCCAAAAACATAAAGGATCTGCTCAGCTTGTGCATCCGAAAGCAGTCCGGCAAGACCAGATTGAGCACTGGCCGCAATGGTCTGATAAGAAAATCAGATGCATGTTTCCGAAGTGTGTTGGCTTTACCCATAATGTATGTGAAAAATGCGGGGTAGCCTTGTGCTACACGAAAACCAAGAATTGCTTCAAAAACTTCCATCTTTCGTAACATGTCATTGTGCTGCCGTACTATATAGATTTTGATCACTTACATCAGTGTTGCATAAAAGCAACACTCCCTATTTTTGTAATTTTATTTCCAAATAATTAAAACCCAGAAATACGTGTGTTTACGACATGTATCGCCATCTGGTGACCGGGAGACACAACGGCACACACGCGTACGCGCAGCACAGCGATGACAGCAACATCAAGGACTTACAAGTTCCAGAACGGCAGACGAGATGGCGCTGCCCTGCATCTATAAAAACCCACGTCGAGCCTACGCACGAGTACAATCTACACTTCAACCCGTTGCTTGTCGTTCGCGTCACATTATAATTAACTATTGTTCAAATTTACAACGGTTTTTCCAACTTTCAATTGTCATTGTAATTAGAAGCATTTTTAAAGAAATAATAATCAAGTACACCAGGAAGAGTCGCTTTATTTACCCTGAAGAACACAAAATCCTATACAACGTGTATTTTATTTTTTTGTAATCATCTCCAATCCAAAAAATCAACTAAATCCCAGTTTATGAGTGATAGAGGGTTAAGTGAAGTTAAGTGACTGAAAAATAATTTACAAAATGCTGAGCTTCCTACGCGAGTTAATAGCGTAACCAGACAATATCTGCAGTTTATGAAAAATTAACAGGGTAAGAACCAAACAGTTTTTATCCGGCACAGCGCATCAGCATTGCCATACAGTGGGGCAATGCAGCCAGCGTCTTATTGGGGACGCTATCTGAATTGCCCCACTGTGTGATAGTGATCAGTTGAGCTATCTGTAGATTGTTTGCAGTTGCCTCAGTTGTTTCAATTGTAAAAATTTACCAGTAAATTTAACATTTTATTTTCGTTTTTTATTTAGGTAGTTTCTTATTTTTGTATTTGCAGGATTACTAAGAGTTTTATGATGGCGGTCACGAAAAAAAAATGCAGACAGTATTGTCTGCATTTTTAATTAAACTGTATAGTTTGGACCATTTGAAGTTCGGATTTATTGCATCTCCTTCAAATCAACACTTGCCGATGTGTCTCCTTCAAAAATGGATGACTACTTATCAAGAGTAGAGAGACAAAAGGCCGTCCATAAGATCGATGTTTGCGTCATCATCTATTAAAGACGATGATGGTTTACGAGCGTCCTATAGTATATCTTTACTAATAGCGAAGTCGGGGAAACCCCACACAATTGGAGAGCAGCTTATCTTACCAGCCATTGCAGAGGTCCTTAACAATGTATTGCACAAACCCGCACATGATATTTTAAAGAGAATACCTTTGAGCAATAACACCGTTCAGAGACGCATAGACGAGATGGGACGCGATGTGGAAAACATTTTATGCAAGTTCTTACAGACCGACAGATTCTCCAGTTGGACGAGTCTACATTACCCGGCAATGAAGCTCTGTTGTTAGGATATGTTCGATATATCAAAGATGAAAATATGTGCCAAGAACTGCTTTTTGCTACATATTTAGAGACAGATACCAGAGGAGAATCGATTTTTCAGGCCGTGGAACATTTTTTTACTGACAAAGCTATTCCATGGGAGAACATTGTTTCTGTTGCGAATGATGGTGCACCGTCTATGGTTGGTCGTCATCGTGGTTTTATGGCTCACTTAAAGCGACAACTGCCTGATGTACTAGTCATTCACTGCGCGATTCACAGGCAGCATTTAGTAGCAAAAAAGCTGAGTCCTAGATTGCATAAGTCTTTACAAGATGTAATAAATGCTATCAACAAGTTTCGAACCAATTCTTTGAACTCTCGGTTATTTACTCAGCTATGTGAGGAAAACGACGAAGTCTTTACTCGATTACTTCTGCACACTGAAGTTCGCTGGCTATCAAGAGGCTCTAGCTTAGAAAGATTTTCAGCCATTTTTGAATCTGTGTTGGAGTTTTTACAAGAAAAAGATCCGAATTTGAAAGAAAATCTGAACAATTGTAAAACAGATATTTATTACTTGACTGATATCTTTGGAATGTTCAACAAAGTTAATTTGCAGCTGCAGGGTGACGATCTTAACTTGATTAAAACAAAATCAATAATATCGGCCTTCGTGGGTAAACTAATCCTTTATAAACAAAATTTAGGCAGAAAAGAATATTCGCAGTTTCCGCATTTGTCAAAATTACCAGAAATGCTTCAAGAAGATGACATTTTATTATATGTCACTCACATGGACGCATTACACAAGGATTTTACGGAGAGGTTTGAGGATCTTTTAAATTTACAAATTCCTCAATGGATAATAAATCCGTACAATACCACAGCCATAGAAGAAGCCAATGTGATAATGCAAGAAGAGTTGATTACCATCAGCACAGACGAAGAGCTTAAGCAGAAGTTCAACCAAGGTTATCAGAAGTTCTGGTTGCAACGCAACATTGAAACACAGTATCCTACATTGTGGAACATTGCTGAAAAATACCTTATCGCTTTTCTATCATCAATCTAGTTGAAAAAAGCTTCAGTGTGGTAACAAACATTTTGACGAAACAAAGAAACCGTTTGAAAATCAACGAACGTGGAGATTTAAGGCTGCAACTCACCAATATTGAACCGGATGTAGCTAGATTGGTAGATAGTCACCAGGTCCATCCATCACACTGAATGTTTTATTTTGTATTTGCGAATTAATACTTTTTTAAATATAACTTCCTACCTACTTAAGATTCTTTAAGTACTTAATTTGTAATAATCATTACAAATTAAACTTGATATTTACTGAATTGTATGTCTTTTTATTTTGTTAAATTTTGATGAGAAAATGAAGTCAACTTTACTCACTTAACCAAGTGCAAAGTTTTCCAATTGGTACCTTAGTACCTAGGTATTTTGTATCAATAGGAAAAAACTAAAGATAGCCTTATTCATAATAGTCTGCTAACTTAAAGCATTGCTAATTCTCACTCGTTTTCTTCTATTGACCTAAGTCAGAATAAAAATAACACTCTGTAGCAGCTGTTTTAAGTTAGCGGACCATTATGAATAAGGGGGTTGATCTTAAAAGTAGGTAATTTGGCCAAGGGGGTCTGAGGTAACAGTTCGTTTTGGAAAAGGGGGTCACTTGTCCAAAATAGTTTGGGGATCCCTGCTCTAGAGCGTATCACAGAAATAAGGACGAAATTAAAATCACCATGGCTCTCCTCAACAACAACTTACCCATAATTTCGGACAGCATTTATACGTTTGGAGGATTGACCGGCATAGTCTAGTGGACTTTGATTTATAATCTTATATATAAAATTCTCGTGTCACAATGTTCGTTCCCGTACTCCTCCGAAACGGCTTGACCGATTCTCATGAAATTTTGTGAGCATATTGAGTAGGTCTGAGAATCGGCTAACATCTATTTTTCATACCGCTACTTTTTATCCCGGTCTACGCGGGTGAAACCGCGGGGCGCAGCTAGTCAATCCTATAGATTTTAGCTTACTGAACCCGCCCACCATGCTTGAAATCGATTTTGATACAGTCGACTTTACTGAAGTCGTTGCATTGTCATTTCTATTTGATGATTTTATAGAAGAACATAAAATAAGATGCATTAAGTTCTGCAAGATAATAAATGTTTTGCTTCTCTTTAAGAGGTATACGAACAATTTAATCGTAAAGCTTTTCCTAATATATACATTACTCAAGTTAAACCAGTTTTTAAGAAAGAATACGATCCCGACATTGTGACATAATTATGTTGGTGAAACCAAAATTTATGATGCAGAGTTTATTGAATACAATTGCGTTACTGCAAAAGAATTACAAGAAAAACGCGAGGTAGTTAAATTTTCAAAAGAATTAGAAAGCTGTATGCTAACAGAAGAAGAATGGAGAAAAACGAAGTGCGAGCCGTTATTAAATACCTCAGTTTAAAAAAGTTAACGACGCAAGAGATTCATTGCGATTTGGAGGCAACATTAGGAGAGTCTGCTCCGCCTTATTCCACTGTCGCAAGGTGGGCTTCTCAATTTCGAGTAGGGAGAACGAGCACGGAAGACGAACATCGTTACGGCCGTCCATCAACGTCAGTCACCCAAGAAAATGTTGCGAAAGTCGAGAAAATTGTATTGAGCGATCCAAAAGTTACCATCCGATACTTAATTCAAGAAACGGGCATTTCATATGGAAGTATTCAATCCATATTGAAACAATCTTTGAATATGAGACAAGTATCCGCAAGATTGGTGCCGAGAATGTTAAACGACAGTCAGAAACAAAATCGACTTGACATTTCGAAGATATTGTTGGACAAGTTTCAAGAAGATTCTGAAAACTTTTTGTCTCGTTTCGTAACAATGGACGAAACATGGGTCCATCATTTTGATCCCGAGACAAAACAGCAATCTTCGCAATGGAAACGGCCATCATCACCGACCCCGAAGAAGTTTCGTGCCGTGGCATCGGCTGGCTAGGTTATGGCTTCAATATTTTGGGACTCAGAAGGGATATTGTTGATTGATTACCTGGAGCGTGGAACCACTATTACAGGCCAATATTATGCAGCTTTAATTCCTAAGTTGAGGAATGCCATCAAAGAGAAAAGGAGAGGGAAACTTCGAAGGGGCGTGCTGTTTCATCACGACAACGCACCCGCGCACAGGTCGGCAGTTGCGATGGCTGCCATTCGGCTTCGAATTGGTTGACCACCCCCCTTATTCACCAGATCAGGCGCCTAGCGATTTTTATCTGTTTTATTCGAACAAACAACACGGATCAAGACTCAAGGTGGCACCCTGACTTTTCACACGACTCTGCAGCCCTAGTGTAACCTGTATCTCTCCTTGAGCATTAAGAGCTCGAAACATTGTCAATATCAAGAAAGAATAACGTCAGAAGCAGTCTGTTGTTAAGTTCCAGTATATTTTTATTTAAAAGTGTTACGAAGTTGTGTGTTACAAAAATATAGTGGCATGTGCCTTTCAATGGACCACGGCGTTTATTTTACCCCTACAACGGTAATAGTAATAAAGATGAATGGTACTGATGAGAATGGATTTCAGACAATTTTATAAACCAATTTAAGATACAATATTATATTTTGTTGAGAACATGCTAGAGACAATGTACCTAACACTGTTGTTATGTTATTAATAAACCAATAAGATTCAAGATTATTTTAAGATCCAGCTAAACAGAACATTAAGTAAACCATAATTTATTATTATAATAAAATTATACTCCTTTTTCATTCTAAAAAAACTTTTTTACAAAAAAAAACAGCAGACTTTCAAAAAAATAGGTACTACAAAGTGAAAAATAACTTTAATTTCGAAAGTCGGTGTCTTTGGATCTGTATTTTAGCTTTTCGCCATCGACTTCCGAAATGAAAGTTATTTTTCACTTTGTAGTATTTTTTTGGAAGTGGGTTGTATTTTTTTTTTTGTAAAAAAGTTTTTTTATTTTTCCGTTTTTAGTGAATCAGTCTGTAATTCATCTAAGTTACAATAGTCTAATGTCAAATGCTCATCACCGTTTACCAAATATTGCTTTTCCCGATACAAGGACGTTAATTACTGAGGAGTTCTCCCAGTAAGGAGCCAGAAGAACTAGGACTGATGGTGAAGTCACAATCAGCTCCATTTCAACATATGTATTGTAACGAGCATAAATTGCTTAGCAATCATCGAATCGCAACCCGATAAATACGTATTACTGAGTAGTCCGATGACCATCTCTGGTCTGCCTCATCAGCTCTACTTCACTAAATGGTGCTTTGCGGGAGAAAATGCACGAGTTACTATAAAAAATACCCAAATCGCTATAGGTATGCCTATAAAATTTGAAGGTTCCCCTCGATTTCTCTGGGATGCCATCATCAGATCCTAGTTTCCTTATCATGGTACCACCCTTGGGATATCTCCTTTCCAACAAAAAAAAAATCTTAATCGGTTCATAAAAGACGAAGTTATCCGCGAACACAAAAAATATATATATATATACGATCGAATTGAATAGGTAACCTCCTTTTTTGAAGTTGATTAAATAACAAAAATTGTTATTTACAATATTTTTTCATTATTTTAAAAGTCTAATTGGTATTCAAACCTTCATAAACTGGATTCATATAACTGAAGAAACCTCGAGTCCTGTCACTAATTCATTAACTAGTGACCAATGGTCAAAACCTCATTATTGATGCAACATGCACCGATTAGGAAATGAATAAATTACTAAAAATTAATATAAATAATTTTTAAAGATACAAGATTATTGCTACAGACAGAATGTAACATTGTTGTTATGTTTAGCAATAAAATTTTAACCAATAAAAGATTCAATATTATTTGTTAAGATGAGGCTACAGACAGAATGTAACGTTAAGGACGCTGTTACAAATGGGTTGTCAAATCATTACTTTTTTACACAAAAGTATGTTTATTAAATAAAATGCTTTGCATTCATAAAATGTTTTTAGCCGAATTGTTGATAGTTGTGCATGGTATGATTGTGAACTATAAATATAATTTTAGATAAGTACATTTTCTAAATAAATGTACCGAAGGAAAAAAATTTCACTTCGGTACAATTATTGACAATCTATTACCTATCTAAAATTATATTTATAGTTCAAAATAGTACCATGCACATCTATCAACAATTCGGCCAAAAAACATTTTAAGAATGCAAAGCATTTTATTGAATAAACATAATTTTGTGTAAAAAAATAATGATTGACTACCCATTTGTAACAGCGTTCGTAACTCATAATAAAATTATACATAACAAAAATAGTTTTTTCATTATTTTAAAAATCAAATTGTATTTAGTCTAAGCCTTCATAAGCTGATCCATATAACTGGAGAAACCTCGACCCCTGTCACTAGTTGATGGTTCGAGACCTCATTATTAATGCAACATGCACCGATGTGGAAATGAATAAATTACTTATAATTACTATAAATCAATCATTTTAAAGATACAAGATTATTGCTATAGACAGAATAAAACATTATAATATACATCAAATAAAAATAACATCTTTTTTGTTTTCAGAACAGGTTACAGACTGAATGCAACCCGCCTAGAAGTTAGAATGCTTCATCCAAATTGCTGAGGGAGCACTCATTTGAGATTGGAAGGTTCAGACAGTCGCCTAGTATGGAGTGACCAGACTGAAGATTACCTACCCAACCAAATCCCTGAATGTTCAACGACGTTTATTCTGCACAATTTGAATAGGTTTTTGTTAATTTGTTATTACCAAGTGCTTCTCTGCAGCTATCTGTTAACGGTTGCACTGATATTTGAAAATGCCTGAACAAAAAGGTAAAAGTCTGAACACAACATAATTCAATCATGTAATCCCATCCCCGAAAAGGTTGACATGTACACCCACTTCACCAGTTGTGCAAGTCCCATGTAATGTGGGGCGAGCCTATTGCCATCAACCGGGCACAAATCTAGACCTCTGACTGCTATTGAGTTTACTATTAAGACGACACACTGACCCTATTAACTTATATTATTTTTAGACAAGGCCTGGAACTGGGTACCAACAAGGACAAGCCATACAAATACACGTCGTATGGACATGTAGGTATCCCTGATTTCTATATAAACCCATTCTTGAGACCAATAAACTTTCAGGGGGTCATCAATTAAGTTGAGTTTTGAAACTGTTCTGTAGTGAGATGCTAGTTGTAAGTACTTACATAATTATTTGATAAATAGGTCAGTGACCGTCTGACGTCTTAGGGGCAGAGTTCATCAATTCAGAAGTCATATATTCAAACCAGACAAGTAGAATCAGCACTTTTTGAACGTCAAAATCGGGTCAGTGGGTCGTCTCAGGGGCGGTCAAAATTACATTTCCTAATGGTTTAGCTGGGAAGAAGTAGCGCAATAAACTCCCCAGACCATGCCATCCAGACTCGTGACTCGTATGATCGTCGGATTTTATTTATGGACCAAAGACTGGACCAGCTATTAAGCTTGAAACCTGGCAACGATTTCCAGGTCCACCACCAACGAGGGCCACAAGAGGACCAACCGCCGCGCCGCCTCTCTGGTCAGGTACTTGCAATTTTCGAACACAAGAAACGCGATGACGCGCGTATTACAAACTGCACTACTAAGTAACGAACTAACGATAACCATTTTTTCCAAAACGACAGAATGAGCAATGTCACGAAACGAAACGAATTTCTCCAACAAGTTAGTTTTTATGAGGACACAAAACATTTTCTTTCTATACCTACATTTTTTTTTTCTGTACTGAAAAAAGTTATTTTTTATTTTTTTAAATTATTTCGGGTAAACCTTGCGATTTCATTTTTAATCAGACCAAGAACAATGACAAAGAAAGAAGCTCTACCATGAAACTTGAAACCCAATACGAGTCAACGACGCCATTTTTTGAAACTCATAAAGAAACAACACAAAACAAATAAATTACAGCAACAACCAAGATAAGTATATCAGTCTGCAGTTTCCGTGAATAAATGTCTACCTATTTTTCTTCTCCCTACATTGCAAAACCAAACCACAGCACAGGAATTGAAAAAATAACTGATTAGGAGTATTATAATACAACCTTCGACGCTCGACACCACAGAACAATAGAACATAAACAACATACTCAGTACCTACTCACTCCTCGACTGGCCCGGCCGGCTTCGACACACGAACAGTGTTGCCAACAGTTAAACTGGCTCTCCACCAGATTCAACTTCTAAAACCACCAGAAAACCACTAACAAAAAACGGCCCTACTCTAATAACCGCAATAATTTCCACTAAACAATTTTTTAATTTTTACGAAAGAAAACAGTAAGTAATAATAAGTACCTAACTCATTTTCTTTATTATTACGTAATAAAATATTAGGTAACAATTAGCAAATCAACAAAACAATACTCAATAACAACTCAATCAATCTGCCTAGCCTTTTCCCAACTATGTTGGGGTCGGCTTCCAGTCTAACCGGATGCAGCTGAATACCATTATTTTACATGGAGCGACTGCCTATCTGACCTCCACAACCCAGTAACTGGGTAATACGATACCCCTTGGTAAGACTGGTTGTCAGACTTTCGGGCTTCTGATGACCCGTAACGACTGTCAAAGATCCACGAATGACAGCCGGGACCAACGGCTTAACGTGCTTTCCGAGGCACGGAGGAGTCTCGGTATGTAAAGATGGTCACCCATCCACTGACCAACCCCGGCAAGCGTAGCTTAACCTGATGGATCGACCCGTGCGGCTGTTATTGCTTAGCCACGAGCTAACAACTCAATAACAACTGTTGTTCTAAATTTACATATTTCGTTTTCTTCAGATGATTTTATCTGCATCATCATCGTCGGTTTTAGACTGAATATACGATTTTTTGGTACCGATAAAACTTCTCAACTCAACAACATTACATTAAAATACAATTACACTAGAATGAGGCAGTCGAAACGTTTTAGTGGCTTAGTGGGTGAGTGATAGTATTTTCAGTAATTGCAACTGAAGTCTATTACACCACTAGAAAAATCCACCAGCTACTAAAAGCAATATTTCGCCACTAAAAAGGGGGTTGGAACCACCTGTTTTAGTGGAAAATCCACTAAGTTGGCAACACTGTACACGAATCGTAAGAAGGAACATCAATTCCGGCTTCCGGGCTCGAGCTAACTAAATATCACTACCATGGAGAATAGCCGATATATTACTTACTTTTCTCTATGAATAAATCTCTGTTTCAAATCTCCGGATCAATGTCCGGTTCAAATCTCGATACCACAGAGTATATATACTCCAGGGATACTATCAAAAAACCGTATTCGGGTAGACCATGGAGAAAGATTTACAACGGAGAAAATAATCTCTTCTATGAGACGTTCCATTTTTATCGATTCTCTTTGATTATAATCGATTACGCCACGTTTTTTTTTTAGTAATAATGACGTATTGTAACCGACGGGCATGGGGTTCGGGCCTCTGATTGAAAGTCCTTGTAAATTTACTGTACTTTAATTTACCAATACACTTGAGAACACAAACAAAACAAGAAAAATAAATGAGTAACAGACTCGAAATCGTACTATTACTAGAAATGAGAGAGTTAAAGATCTAAGATGGCCGGCGCTTTCCGGGCGCGGCTTGAAACGCGTAGCGTTGCACAAGGATCGAGGTTGGACTGCGCTGTTTTCGGCGCTGCGACCGCGAGGGACTCCTGCTCCACAACCGCGCCAGAAACGGGGCGCGCGGGAGAAATCGCGGCGCGTGATTGGTCGCCCAAGTCAGTGGCACCAACATTATTATTAAACCTATGGTCCTGGGGTTGCCGCGCTACATACTCCCCCTCTAGATCACGATTACGCCCTCGATCGTGGTCTAGCCCTACATTAAAATCATTACGAATAGGTTGTAAACGAGGTCGGCCTCGCTTTTTCTTTGGCTCCATTGGCTGAGCGCGTTCATCTACTCGTCCTCGAAAAGGGGTGAGCTGATTAGCGTGGAATTTGCCCAATATCTCACCAGGATTATCATCAGACGCGATTAGGTATGTTGTTGGACTTACTTTCTTCTTCACAACATATGGCCCATCCCTTTTAGGGAAAAACTTAGCAGTCTTTGACTTGCTGGCGTCGCTCAGCTGATGGGTAGTCAATAGAACCTTGTCATCTACTTTAAAATCCTCTCCTACTCTTCTCGAACGATCAGCGTAAGTCTTCCTTCTGTCCTGCAGTTTTTCTACTCTATCACGGACTTCACTTAAGGAGTTTAAAAATTTTGACAGGTAAGGAGTGATCTGTGGTACAAAATTATCCTTCTCTAAGACTGCCCTTGGATCATTGTACACCTCTAACGGTGACCTCAGCTCACGTGCAAACGTCAAATATGCAGGAGTAACCCCTGTTGTTTCACAGACCGCGCTGTTCATACTGAACCGTACTATCGGTAGCTGCTTAGGCCATGAAGGGTGATCCGTACCAACCAACAGGGCCAATTGGGTCTTCATATCCCGGTTTTTCCTTTCAGCTGGATTGGCTTCTGGGTGGTAATAGGGTATCAAGTCTTGTGTAATGCCGAGAATGAACATGCATTTCTGCATGACCGCTGAAACAAATTGGACACCATTGTCCGAAATAATGCGACGTGGTAAGCCGAACCGAAGGAAATACTCTTCTATGAGTACTTTCGCGCAGGCGACAGAGGTTGCTTCTTTGAGAGCATACAATTCTACCCATCTTGTCGCGGTATCTTCCACTAACAGGATCCATTTTTCCCCGTTTTCGCCCTCTGGCAGTGGTCCAAATAGGTCGATAGCCAAGACTTCATTGCGCTGGTTTAAAATCGGTGTTTGAATCAGACCAGGTGGCTTTTCATTTGTCGCTTTATAGCGTTGACAAGAGGAACATGATTTTACATAATCGGTTACAATTCTTCTCATGCCAGGGAAGTAATAGTTTTGAGCTATTTTCTGGTATGTTCTCTCTATACCAGGATGACCTGCAATTGGAGCATCATGACATTCTCTTAGAATCCCTTCACGTATGCTTACAGGTATTACTAATTGCGGCGACTCGTTGTCTGTATCTGGGTTATAGCGATAAAGGATACCGCGTTCCATGAGATAACCACGTTCTGTCCAACGGCGAGACGCAACTTCTTCTATATCCTCTAATTCCTTCACAATTTTAATTAAATCTGGGTCAGATTTTTGTGCTGCACGTAGCTCCGTGAGATCTCGCGTAGGTAAATCAATAATGACAGTGCATATTCCACAGGATTCACGAGACTCATCTGTACAGACAGGGCGGCTGAGTGCGTCGGCCACTACATTTACCTTTCCGGGAGTGTACTCAAACCGGATGTCATAGGCCTGCAGCTTTAGTGCCCAACGCACTAAACGACCAGAAGGTGACTTCAAGGACAGCAGCCATTTCAAGGGCTGGTGATCACTGGCTATAACGACTGGATGACCATCAATGTAACCCCGCATACGGTCGACTGCCCAGACGACCGCCAGAGCCTCCCGCTCCGTGGTCGAATAATTCCGTTCAGCCGCTGATAACAAACGGCTGGCAAATTCAATGGGTCGTTCTTCATTCTTTTCACCTTGAAGCAACACTGCGCCTATCGCATAGTTGCTCGCATCTGTGCGCAGGATGAATGGCTTGGAGTAGTCTGCCTGTATGAGGATCGGCGCTGACGTCAAAAGCCTTTTCAAGTTACTGAACGCTTCAGCCTGTTGTGGTCCCCATATCCAAGGTTGATTTTTCCTTGTCAATCTTGTCAGTGGCTCTGCTACCTCCGAAAACTTGGGAATAAATTTCCTGAACCAGGAACATGTTTGTATAAATGTTCTGAGGTGTCCCAGTGCAGACGGCTCTTTCATGTCTAATATGGCTTGAATTTTCCTTTCATCAGCTGAGACTCCGTCCTGCGAGATCACATGACCTAAATATTTAACCGACTCTCGTGCAAACACACACTTTTCTCGGTTAGCACGCAATTTGAACTTCATCAGCTGTTCAAAAACGATCCGCAGGTCTTCCAGGTGCCTCGAAAAATCCCCCTGCGTTATAATTAATAAATCGTCTAAATATCCTAGTATTGTGACGTCCTTTAGTGCTGAACCAGATCGCATTCTGTCTATCAGACGCTGAAAAGTAGCCGGCGCGTTCTTCAGACCGAACGGCATCCTTTTAAAACGAAAAGTTCCGAAAGGGGTCACGAAAGCCGTCTTATCCCTATCCTCTTCTTTAACTGACACTTGCCAGTAGCCAGATCGCAAATCTATTGTACTCATGTGACAACGTCCACGTTTAGTAGATTGCAACAGTTCATCAATACGAGGCATTGGATAGGCGTCACTCTTCGTAATCGAATTTAACTTTCGATAGTCGACGCAAAACCGGAAACTGCCGTCACGTTTAGGTACTAGCAGGGCTGGCGCAGCCCATGCAGATTCACAATCTTCAATAATATCTTCAGCTAACATTTTGGTAAGCTCTTGCTGCATGATCTCCTTCTTTGCAGGTGTCAGGCGATATGGAGGCGTCGCTATCGGCAAATTATTTCCCGTATCTATATGATGCTCTCCATATGGAGTCGGCTCCCCAATCGAATTAAACATATCCTGAAAATTCGTGAGCAATTGGGCAAGCTCCTCACGCTCCTGATCCTCTAAACCTGCACCCTCGTCATCGCGTAAAACATTCATCGCGGCGTACGAATTTTGACGAGGTGAAAAAGTTTCCAAAATCAATTTATACTTTTGATCACTACTATCCGAAAAATGCCAAAGGCACTGCTTAAAATTGATAACGAGACCGGCACTGTTAATAAAATCAATACCTAAAAGTGTTTCATTATCTTTCGCTTCGGGGAAAATTATAAACTCGGTGGGCACAATTTTATGAAAAAGTTTCACCTGTACCTCTGCAACAAGCACCTCCATCAGGCGCGTGCAACCATCCGCCAGGCGGATGTTTCTAGTGCACTGTTGCAAAGGATGGCCTTTTTCCTTTAACACGCGAAAAAGTGTGTGACCGGCAATACAGCCCCTAGCACCAGTGTCCAGTAACGCTGTCCCATTTTCCCCCAAAATACCTATTTGCATCAAAGGTCTATTATTATTAGGCTCCCCCTTAATTGAACCTCCCTTAGTCCGACCCTGTGCAGACGCGAGGCGTTTCTTACAATTTTTATTATTAACATTTACCGAGCATAATCCTAAACATTTATCAACGCTATCACTATTACAACATAAACATAAACAATCACACTGAACATTAAATAAACCCTGACCATTTGAATTATTGTTTACGCAACATGATATGGCAACATAATCGTTATCAGCTGATTGAATTACGTGCCCGTGTTGCGAACGGGTTTCAGTTGAATTTACAGAAAACTTAGTGTCTCTATTATTATTATAACCTATGAAATTATAACACACATTTTTACCGACATTAGAACGCTCGTTAGTATGTTGCAGTTCAGTAACACAATCACAGTAAAGTTTTAAGTTACGCCCAGCGTTGCAAGACGCTGGGTTACCTGTGGTACTGGCAGGAACGATGCGAGGCGGGCCCGGCGACTTCCGACCGCGAGGAACGATATCGTTACGCTCACGGACGGTCGCTAGGCAACGGGCAGCGCTGCCGCTCGCGACCTTGGCGCGGCCGCACGTACTCTGCGGGGCCGGCGCGGGTGGCGGGACGCTTGCGGCTGTCGGCTCGCCCGACGCGCATTCATCGCGCACGATAACGCTATGATTACGGGAACCGCGCACTTTTGAATTTACGCTATCACTAGTTGTCGTAACCGAATAGAATGCGTTTTGAGAACTAGATTTGCACTTTTCACACTTCGATTTTATAACGTTAGGGGCACCGCACCCATAACATTGAATAGCTTTATTTTTGTTTACGCTATCATCACTTTTCCCGTTATCACTTTTTACGTTATCACTTTTATCATTGTTTATTAACTTTTTACACTGCGATTTTTCATGTCCCCATTTCTTGCAGTAACTGCACGACAGTCTTTTGCTGCGAGTGTTTTTATCACTTGGTGCCGAAGTTGAAGGGGCGCCGGCGACGGCCGCTTGGTGACTGGCGCTCGATGGCGTCAGTGCCGGTGTCTTGTCGCATGCGCTGTCTTCTAACGATTCTTCGATCGCTCTGGCACGGTGCAGTAACTGGTCGAACGATGTTATGGAGTTACGATCGAGCCGCTTTTTTATTCTACGATCGAGAAGCCCGTATACCATATCCAGTTGAACTTTTTCACGTAGATCTTCTTGTGGCAATCTCGATAAAAGCGCTCTCGTCTTCGCAATAAATAAATCAGTTTTGTCCGTACCTTGTCGCAATGAAAACAATTCCAAATATATACGAAATGGCGGGCGATGCTCTCCGAATGCACTTTTTAGTTTTTGCATAGCATCCGGCCATGACGTGGTGCTGGTTTTTATACCCTGCCACCATAATGCTGCCGAGTCTACTAGCAACATGGAGAGTCCTTTGACAGCGTTATCATCTGATATCTGAAGGCAGTTCTTGTACACTGTTATTGCGTCGATAAACCCGTCGACATCAGCGGACGATCCGTTAAATCGAGTTGTGCACTTTGAGAAGTTCGCGGCGGGCGCTGACATGGACACTTCAGTAGGCGCCGGTGTCGAAGTCCTAACATCTTGGATGAGCCTCGCGAATATCTCTGCCTGACTCTGCTGCAGTGATTGCATCAGAGTTGCAAACTGACCCTGGTCCATGGTGATGGACGTGAACATCTCCTCTTCTGTTTCATTTTCCTTTTCTGTTTCATCTTCATTATCTTCTCCCTGCTTCTTGGATTTCTTATTTCTTGTTACCATCGTCTTTGGTGTCGTTGGCATCCTGACAACGAAAACGGAACCTCGTGGCGAACTTTTATTCGCTGGAAACGCCCTCGTAGCGCTTCAGATTCCGAAGTTCCCGCGTGTAGGTAAGTACGTGTAACCGAAGCCTTCCTCCTGGAGAACAGACGCGGACTGCGTCGTAATGCTTCGTAAAAAAAAATTTGCAAGCACGTGTCGTCAGAGGCCCCTACTGTTGGGACGCCAAATGTAACCGACGGGCATGGGGTTCGGGCCTCTGATTGAAAGTCCTTGTAAATTTACTGTACTTTAATTTACCAATACACTTGAGAACACAAACAAAACAAGAAAAATAAATGAGTAACAGACTCGAAATCGTACTATTACTAGAAATGAGAGAGTTAAAGATCTAAGATGGCCGGCGCTTTCCGGGCGCGGCTTGAAACGCGTAGCGTTGCACAAGGATCGAGGTTGGACTGCGCTGTTTTCGGCGCTGCGACCGCGAGGGACTCCTGCTCCACAACCGCGCCAGAAACGGGGCGCGCGGGAGAAATCGCGGCGCGTGATTGGTCGCCCAAGTCAGTGGCACCAACATTATTATTAAACCTATGGTCCTGGGGTTGCCGCGCTACAGTATGTTTAATTTATCAAATCAAAGCCAACACATTAAGGTGAAAGCGCCAGGGTAGCCCGCGAAATTCAAATTTTCTTACGGTTTTTGCAATTTGCAGGTCAGTATCAGGTTGTATGTTGATCCGAATATGATTCGCGTCCATAAGAAATCTGTATTTAAAGAATTATAGTCACCAAAATCATCAATACAACTCCCCGAGTTCATATAATCCTAATGGATGACTATTTCATGAAATATTGACATTTGAGGATTATACTAACTTATGGAGTTGTATTACTGATTATAATTCTGTAAATATACATTTGTTACGGTGGCGAATCATACTTTAATCAACATACACCCAGACACTGGGCTGCAAATTGCTAAAATCGTAGGAAAATTTAAATTTCGTGGGCTACCTTAGCGCTTTCCCCTTAAGTATAAAAGATTATTTTAGTATATTGTGTTTCTATATCCGTGTTTTTTTTTTATAATTACTGAAAATAGTAATTGCAATGTAGCGTGATCCGAAACGCATTTCGCATGATATAATTGTTTGTGTCCTTTTTCTGACGTATAGCGCTACAGTCCTACCAACTTATCTGTGAACTGAAAGAGGACACCACCGTCGATGCGTCGAGACAATCGAATGACATGCGTCGGCACAATCGAAGACATGTCAACATGACGGCCGTAGTTCCAATTTTCGCCATTTCACAGATAAGTTGGTAGGAGTGTACTTTGTGTTGTTGTTGTTCAAATCAAGTTCAAACAAGTACGACTTTTATAACACCGCTGTCGCACGTACACTCCAAAAAAAATATGAATGGAGATCGTTAGAATAGCAATTTTTGGGCATCAATTCCGGTGGCATGGAAATTATCTCCATGATCGAAATATCAGTCGAGAAACCGCTTATCTCGGTCGAAAACGAACAATTGCTATTCTAAAGATCTCCATTCATAAATTTTTCGATCGCAAACCAGCGAGATATTACGGCTGGTCGTAAGGTATGGAGATATGAAATCTCCGTTGGAACAACAGTCAAAATTTTTTTATCAAACAAATTAACGTAAAATTTACATAACGACGATTTGTTAAACTATTATTATGGATGAATTCTTGGCTAATTTTATCCCAGAGCTTGTGGATGAAGCTGAAGCTGCTGTTGCTGCACCACGAACTCGAGCTCTATGGCGATGGCTATTCGAACCGTTTGAGATGAGTGCTGCAGAATTCAAATAGAATTTTCGCCTCTCAAAGGAATCTCAGCTTTTCCGAGCGCGGTTCCATATTCACAAATGCAAAAGTTTGGGGAACCTTTTTGTAAAATCTCCGGCACTTTTTATAAGCTAATTATCACGACAGTGAGTGACAGCCAGTCAGTCAGACAGTCACACAAGAATGCGCAAGAATCACTCCTACCAACTTATCTGTGAAATGGCAAAAATTGGAACTATGGCCGTCATGTTGAAATGTCTTCGATTGTGCCGACGCATGTCATTCGATTGTGTCGACGCATCACGGTGCCATCCTCTTTCAGTTCACAGATAAGTTGGTAGGACTGTACGGCACCCGATTCCGACTCACTGGAACCACAACCACAGATATATGTCAGAGAACCACAACTGGCACTGGCAAGCACGTAGGCAAGCATCCAAGCATCGCAATAGTGTTGCCGTTAGGTCCATCTAGTTTGTGGCTACATTAAAGAAAAAAGTTGCCAGTTTTGTAAATAAATTACTTTCGAAATTCAGCTATAAGTGGCTAAAGTATTTTCGGTTTACTTTATCCTATTAATATTGTTAGTAATATAATTTTGATAAGTGGATTTAAGCGTAAAAAAAAAATATTAGAAACTGGTTACAAGTTTATAGCTTAAAACATTAAAATTATTGTTTTTTTAGTAAAAAATTAAACATCAATTAGAAAGTTTACAATGTCTTCTGGAAACATCGTTAATGGATGATGATGTGGATGGTATTTCAGTTGGTTTTATTGGTTTGACCGATTTTGTGAATTTGGTTAAACTTTCAGGTGGCAAAACAGTAATAGAAGTAGGTAGAAATAATCTAAAAAGTAGCCAGAAGTAGCTAGATTCATTTTGGTGGCTAAATCGGATTATTTTT